>JANHGN010017199.1:59422-81721 GCA_024605025.1 Megaceryle maxima
AAAAAAAAACGAAACTAAGAAGAAAAATGTTAATTTTGCCTGACTTTTTTTTTTTTTCTTTTTTTTTTTTTTTTTTTTTAATAAAAACTGTGTCAAAAAAAAGCATAAAGAAAAATTTAACTGCCATTTTCAAATTACTGAATGTGCTGTAGGCTAATGGTCTATACCAGATTTCTAGTCATGGATAAAATGAGGTAGAATCATTCATAAAGAGAAACACCACCCATGGCACTGGCAGGAATAGTACATGCTATCAAAAAATAGCAGAAAAATTCATCAAATTGCTCCACTAAAATACTTAGATTTTTATAAGATGACAGTCTTTATAAGGAAATATAAGGAAATAGACTAACGTACCAAATTTCTAAATAAAAAATGCCACTGCATGACAACATTTATTTTCTATCCCACATGAAACTGCTTGCAAACTTTGTATGTTGACGAGAAGGAAAGCAGAGGAAAGGGGAAAACATTTTCTTTCTTTTTTCCTTTCTCCAAATCTCGTAACTTTAATGATATTTAGAAGAATGAGACCTTTCTATCACCTCGGTCCAGCAATAAAACATCAGTCAGTGTGGCCTAAACTTGACATTTATCATTTGGGAATATTCCAGCTCAAATCAGGCATGAAAGACCTAAGAGATTCTCGTGCCAATGCCTACATATGTCTGTTAGGTGCTTATTCCTGCAAACGGTACCTTAACTGAGCAGTGGGAATCCCACCCGCCCGTCACAAACACCTAAGAGCACATTACCTGCTAATGTCACATGGAAATGTAGCACCACACAGCACTGTCAAGATCTGCTGATTCATTGATGCTTATGCTTTCACTTCAATAGCAAATATCTAGTTTTGTCTCAAATAAACACATACAAATAAAGCCACCCTTTATGTCAATAAATTATGTTGTGTGTACTTCATTTTCATGCCAATGGGAAAGATGTTGTAAGAAAAATAGTTCGAGGATGGTCAAAGAGAGTTGTAATTAATCTGCCAGAAAGAGTTATGGTAAATATTATTATTATGATTATTAATGATTTGTAAATCGTTGTAAATCTCCATGACAGTAATTATGATGCTTTGTATATATAAATTTGGCATTCTACATATACAAGCACTTGGGCTTGAACTCTTCCTAGATCATTAGGAAATTAGAGGTCATATCATCGGTCACTTGAAAAGTAATTTCCTGCAGATTTTTAGGCAATTCTCAGATTTATCTTCAGTGTTAAAAAAAAATAATTACTAATGATTTCTCCACAAGCAAACAAACTTACACCAAGGCTGTGACTAACAGCCCTTCCAGTACAGCAACCCAGAGCTGCAGAGGACAGAGGGAGTCTGGAACCCCTTTTGTGTCAGCCACAAGGCAAACCAGGGTGGGTACGGGCTGCTGGAGATGAGGAGGTGGCAGGCTGAGGGCCCATGTGCTACATGTGTTGGTAAAGTTTCCAAAGATAAACTGAATCTGTGGAAAGCATTAATCTGCAGGGGCCTCCTCTAGGCCAAGTGTCACTTAATGTATTGAGAAAGGCAGTGGGATTCAAATGCTCTGCTGTTCTCATGCTAATCCTCCGTGCAGAGGAAATTCTCCAAGAGAAGGATCTGTTTCTTCCTAACTCCTTTTCTCAAGACTTAGATCTTTGGAAACTTGTGATTCCAGGTAGGGGATTCCCACAAAGCACAACTTTCTCTTAAAAGAGGAAAGAGGCAGCTTCTGATCATCTCTTGCAGGGAATCAATAACCTTTCTGCTGGCAGTGGTTCAGCAGCGTTTGGTGCTCTGCCCTCTTTTTCAGTAGATTCCTCCTCTGGCAATAAGCAAAAAGGACATTACAAGTCAATTCCATTGAAGATTAAACCCAAGAGTCCTCTACTCTGCTAAATAAGCAGTTTCTGCAGTCTATATGCCAGCCAGAAATAATTCCCCTATTCCATCTCTCCTCCTAAAACGCCCTACCTTTCACCCCAGCGCTTGCAGGAGCGCCCATGGGAGGAGAAGCACGGAGCTGGCAAACACTCGGCTGAGTACAACTCCTGTCAAGGACCGTGCACTCACAGGGTCAGCCGATGGCAGCGCCTGCAACGCAAAGTGGCAGTAGCGATGTTGAACCTTACCACTCAATGCTGACTAAACAAGGAGTGCCCGAGCAAGCTGGGCTCTGACGTGACATTAATTCTCTATCAAAAGAGAAAAAAAAATTACAACAAAACTATTGGGAGCAGTTTATCCACTCTATTATGACTGAGTTCAATAGCCTTGCAAGTCCAAGCTTTGGAGTGATGGCTTTATGAGGACATCAAAAGCAGCGAGCCGGACCAACCCTCCTGGACACACGCACACTTCTCCTACAAGGGGCTGCAGGCAACGTCCATTGGGAGCTTCCCACAAAAGAACCTTTCCTGAATTATGAGCAGGCCCACACACACACACACTCAACTTCACAGTCCATTGCTTTCCCAGGAGTGGAGTCTGTGCTGTCTGCACCAAGGCAATATATCTCTTTATGGCCTGCCAGTGACTTTACAGAGAGATAAACAAAGCTTTTAAATCAAAAGGAGACAGACTGAGCAGAAGGAATAGTTTGGCACCCCAGAACACAGGCTGCTATTTATTTTTTAACCCTTTGTGACAAACAGGAAAGCAAGGAGCTCCTTCCACAGGAGCTGCCAACCGAGGACCATTGGAGAAATGGGAAACCCAAGGGTGGAAGTCAAAAGAATTCCACTACACTTTAAAATCTCTGTTCAGTAAAAAGACAGCCCACATTCATGTAAAATAGTCTCAGAAATGAATAGAGCATTGAACGGAGCTGTAGGATAAGCAGCCTTAAAGTAGAACAGTCTGAATTTGCTATTAACCAAGGATGAGATGTACCACTCACCTATATTGACTGTCAACTTTGGGGGGCAGAGGAGGAACATCAACTTCACGTGCATGGCATCAAGAATAAAATCATCACCAAGGTCAGAGCCTGTGGGTGTTCTGTAATATAAGTAACACCAAAATACCACCAAATCATCACATGCTGACACATTGTCTTGTGCTGCTTTTCAACTGGGGAGCCTTTTGCACAGGAGGGTTTTAGCACCATCGATGACTGGATTTAATCGTTATGGAACTGAGTGGAAAGTTCAAATTTTCAAAGGAGTAAAAATCCACAGCTACTACAGGTCAGAAAACATCAGGAGGATCCAAAGCATTCTAGTGACTCATTTCTTAAAGAGTTTCATCATTTCCCTGCCTCACAACCTGTTTCATGGATCTGGGACATGGTTTGTATATTTAGTGCTGGGAAAAAGCCTAAATCCATTAAACAACATCCCTCCCTCTTCATACAGAGACTCTGAAAACTTCACCTTTTCAGTTGAAGTGAATATGCTTGAGGTTTCCCTTCGTTCCCTCCATGAAAACTACAATGACAAAAACTCCACTCCTATCATTCTTGATCTTCTGATCCCTGTTTGCAGCCAAAAAAAAACCCCAAACTTCTATTTACAAGAGATGATATTTCCTAAGAGAGCAGATTCTTTCACTAAAATCCCAGCCCACGTGAACCAATCTTCCATCCACCTTCCCAAATCCTAGTCCGAGCTGTGCTGCTGGAATAAAAGGCTTGCTTCAGGTCAGGTTCTTGCAAAAGATGATTTGCAAAATTCAGAACTAGAACGGGAATGAAGCTGCAAATCCTTTCCCGCCTGCTCGAATGCTCAGAGCTTTCCCTCACTCCCAGCTGCACAGGAGCTGAAACCCACCAGCTTCAGGAGGAATATTCCTGATCATACCGATGTAAAAGGCAGAGACCAGAAGCCCAAACTCAGTCCAAAGTAAAACAGACTTTCCCTTCTGGCTGGGACCACAAATCTCACCAGAGCAATCCCAGCACCTCAGTACAGAAAGCTGGTTTTCAGTGTTATAGCTGCTTTCACAATTCTTTTCACCCAAAACATGAACTGCATAAAACCCACTCCAAATTCTTCTGATTATTTTATTTATTTTTATTTCTAGAATTTTGGGATTTTTTTTTTCTTCTGTGATCACAGCTGAACTCCCTGCTGGCCCAAAGGGAGTAGAGAGCAATCACTTTAAATGGCCTCATAGATGCAGCAATGGCCTCAAGCCAGCACTAATTTCCAATCTTGTTATACTGAAGAAAGAGGATGAAGGGGGGGGGTTGAAAAAAAAAATTAAAAAAAGAAGAATGGAAACCAGAAAAACCAGAAATATCCTTTAATGTTAGTGAGAATTGGAAAGTTCTGTTGGTGGTTTCAGTGACAGGTTTAAGTTTCTATTAAAAAAAAGAAGAAGAATTTGGAATATCTGTTTAAAATGAGAGTGAATATTTTTTCCTTACACACAGAACATCCTTGTGACATTCAGGTCTTTGCGTATTGCAGGCAAGATGGAATTTTTTACTGACCAAATAAAGCATCGTCACTACTTGAGTACAGCAAACATTCCTTAAAAACTTATTAAACATGTCATAAATTAACTGAATTGGGGAGCCTGCAAACACTCACTTGAACTTACAGTTCTTTGATTTCACCAGCATATCCAGATATCTGGATACACAGAGGATCCCAAATTCATCCCTTAACCTGTTAAGGCATTGGCTTTTTGCATTTTCTGAATTCCTTTGGGCCTATTTAGTCTACTACAGTGGATGAAAGTGAAGAGCACTGGGGAAAAGGTAACATTCAGCAACACCTTCCCAACAGCTCTTGCTTTCCAGACTCAGACTTGTACCACGGGGCGGGGGGGCAGAAATTAAATATCTATTTCCAGCAAGTGCTAGTCAAGACAAAGTAAAAGTTTATATCACACAAGGAGAACATGCAAATCAAAACAAAACTCTAAGAGGAATTTAGCAAGGAAGTATGGAATTACCAACACAGATATTGGCCAAGAAAATGGAGATACTCTTACAGAGAGCACTGTGACCACAGGCTCTGAGAGCAGAGGCGTGGGGCCGGCAGCAGCGATGTGCTCGGCTCTTCTCCCCGCCGAAGGAAATGTGGGTTTGGAGCGCAGGCCAAGGACTGAAGAAGAGGGAAAGCACCATTTCCTTGCAAACTGGTCTCTACTGCAGCTAGGTCACAGTGAGCTCCTTGGGTGAGGATGGCCGTGCTGCGCAACAACATCCTGCTGGCACAAAGCGATGGGATTAAAGAGAACCTGGCAATCTTCTCATTTGGTTTTTTCCCCCCCATCACCTGCAGCACATGCTCAACCCTTCTATCCAGCAGCATCACCAGATGGATTCAGCTTGCAGCCCTGCTCACCCTATGATCAGAACTTCTGTGCAGGAGTGGAAGGCAGGGCTAAAGTAAAACAAGAGTTAGAGCTCAGCATAATACTACAAATACAACACAGAGTTAATTCTAAACCAAGGAGGTCTGGCAGATAATCCAGATTTGGTCCAAAGGGAGTTACACAAAGAAGCGTAATATGCCCAAAGGTGTGAGGAAATGCAGAGTATAAAAATTAACAACTCATTCTATAATATCAAGTAAGGGACAAGGAAAAGAGATCCCCTGTCCTTGCACTTTGTTTTCTTTCTCTCCTGCATCCAAGTTTTCCCAATTCACTAGAGAGACTCTGACAATAAAATGGCATTTTGTTTGGAGGTTTTGTGTCCTGCATCCCCTGGAAAAGGCAGCAAGCCACATCATCTCCTTTTAATCTCAATTAGTCTTCAAGGCTGCCAGGCTTTTTATTGCCATAGGTGATGCAAAGCTGATTCTAGATCCTTAAATCAGGGCCATCAGATCCAAAGTTTAACTGCAGACAGAACGAGCCACACTCGATTCCCCAAAGGCTGCCACTAAAGCCAAGGAAATCACTGCTACTGCTTTTAGTTCAAAGTCTTCCTATCTGCCTTAGACAATGCTGGTGAGTTCTAGCAGTAAAACATGGTCAGAAATAACCATAACAGAAACTCCTTGGAACAGAGCTGTGGGTCTGATGGGACAACTAACGTTGGGTAACAAAGTGCCGCTTCCTTGTCAAACACACAAGCTTTACTCCACACGCTGCTTCCAGTCCTCAAGAGAAGAGCAAATTCCAGGCATCTGTCTGCTATTGATTTCTCACTGATTCAAACTGGAATTAGAGCCCAGAGAGCGAGCAAGTCCCAATGCAGTGCCTGAAGCTTTTAGGTGCATAAGGAACACAAAAACAGAGTGACAGAAATGCCTCAGATGCCCAGTTCTCTTCCAAAATGAGACTTTGTTTGCCCATTTACTTTCTTCTTATTTGACAGAGAAAACCAACGAAAGACGTGGGCCAGCCTCTCTAAACCTCCCCCACAGGCACCTCGCTCACCCCCAAAGCCCTTTGCACAGAGACCCAATGCCACCAGCAGAAGCAGCATTTCTCTTTTATGGCAGCATCTGAACCTGTGGCCCTAGGACCAGATGTTGCCTCCTAATGTGCACATGCATCTTTTCCCTCCGAACGCCGATTGCTCCTATTGGTCTGATGCCAAAGATTCCCCTCATGAGATGCACACACCTCCATTTCTTTTTTTTTTTTCCCCACCTCCCTGCACTGGGGAAAGTTGAGAGTAATTTTAACGTTATAATAGCCTAGGTACAACTGTAAGTAAATCCAGCTCATTATGCCCAAATGAACTGCAAGTTCAATAATAACAATAAAAAAAAAATCAAAACACCTAAACAACAAAAATAGTCATAATTTCTCAGTGGTTTATATCAGCTGTGGGCCCAGGCAGAAACTGAGGCAATTTGGTCAAAAAACCAGATGTTAACTGAGGAGACTCATCCTGCACTGCAGGTCCTTGGCAGTAATGAACAAGCTGCGCTAAGAGTCATGTGCATCTAAATTGCCTTCAGAGGAAAACTGTCCCAGAGAGCAAATACTGGAAGGTATTTGGGGTACGGAACAACTCACTTGCTCTTTGTATAGGATGCCAATGTCCAGGCACGTAATTTATAATTACAAACAAACAAACCTGTTGTCAGGAAAGATCACACAGAGAGATTCTGTGCAAGAGGGTTGGGGTTACGTAGGTGCCATTCCCAGTCCTGTCAGGCACCCTTTAAAAATTACTTGATCACTTTGAAGCGGCTGTTTCTGCACCTGTAGAGTCTCATCGGATGGCCTCACTTCACCAGAAAGCTCGTGAACCTCTTGCTTTGAATGTGCTTTGAGAACCCCACATGAAGGTGCTCACTAAAAACAAACAAGCAAGAAAATCAACTACTGATCAGCTGGCTTTAAACTTCTGTCTGAAGAGCACCACCGAGAAACACCAGAGCTGCTGCCATGCAAGGACGAGCCAACGAGCAGAGCCACATCCATCCCAAAGCCCAGCTCAAGCAGCTCACCTGAGGGCAGCAATGTTTCTGGGGGAGACACCTCCCTGGTTTTCTGGAAGGTGCCTGCCCAGGTCTGTATTTTGCCAGGCTGATCTGAGGCCAGAGAGGAAAATGGTAATTGTTTATTTTTCATCTCTCCCCTCCATCTCCTCCCAAACAACTTGAGCTACAGCCACATTCTATTTTTTCCCCCGTTACAATTGTTTCAATAGATTCTTTATGGTTTATGGGTTGGTTTTTGGTGTTGTTTTTTCCCCCCCCTTAAACTGAAGTCTGAAATATGCTCTGAATTAAGAAAAAGCTCCATGTCACTGGGGATTGGACTGCTGCTGAACTGTTCCGTGTGTGTGTGCGCGCAACCTCCTGGCCAAAAATGCCTCAGGGGCTCTCCCTAACTGTTGGGGTCCTAAAAAGGGTCTGTTTCTCCTGATTGGCCAACCCCCAAAATGGATGGGGGGTGGGAGCTTTCTCCACCCCCACTAACACCACGCTCCCTCTATAGCACATCTGTCCAAGCTTGCTCACTGCTGGCCCTTTCCTTCCCCATATGCTACAGGCATTTTTGGCCTGACTGAATCCTTAGTGCATTAAGCAGGAGGCCCCTGGTTCAAGAGATCTCCCCCACTTGTAATATGCAGTGCAGAAGAATCGGCATGTGCAGCAGCGGGGTGAGAAGTAGGGAGCAGCAAGGAGGGGAACAAAAAAAGAAAAATAAAAAAAGGTGTGTGGGGAGGGGAAAACATCTTGACTGTTAACTTGATCAGGAAAGAAGTACAGTTCACTGCAGGAAAGTAAGATGCAGCTTTGGGTTTTAACCTGTTGTGTTCCCCAGACAAAGGGTGAAGGTGGGACTTTACAGAGGGGCGCTGCTCGTCGGGGCCGGCTCAGAGAGAGAGCTCCCTGGTCCATACAGACCCTGTCTCTAGCTAGGGCAGTTTATTCTGGGATGAAGCAGCTGTGCAGCAAAACAACACACCCAAACACACACGCACCCCAAACAAGAAACCTTCTGGATAGCGCTTTGTTTGGTCCCAGGTTTAAAACTGGAATTTGGGAACTGGTCGATGCAGCTGGAAAAGGTCCCATCTGGACCATGTGGGTCCAGCCCTAGCGAGGGTCATGTGCTGGGGCAGCCAGCTACACTGCACAACCTCCCTCAAACCTACCATCAGGCTACCTAATCCTGCATCGCAACTCCCCAGGCGTGAAAAACGGCAATCCCAGTGCTGAACACACAGCAGTGGTGAGGACTCAGCTCTTGTTACTTGGACAATTACTTCCTGCTGCTCAGATGCACGAAGCAACATCGTGTAAAGGAAGACGAAGGGCTGCAAAGGCAGAAAAGCTGCCAACCTCTGCTGCCTCTCTTGATTGCCATTAGGGTGATGTCTTAATAAATTTACTTGACCCCCAATGTGCAGGAATCTGGCACAACTCACACCGCTGTGCCAAAACGACCATGGGCATTTAGTGGTGACAGCAGCCTTCTCGCATCTCGCTTTCCCGTAACTGCATGAGCTGGGCTTTGGAGAGGCCACGAGATCCCTGGGGAAAGGCAGTTTGGAGCAGGATAACAGGGTGCTGGACTAGCAGCCCCTGCTCAGCCAGACCTCACCTGGCAGAGCCTCCCCGTGAAGTCAGCACAGACCAGTCCTGAAGAAAGGCTAAAAAAATGGATTTCAGATTTAAAAGGCAGAAATGTGTTTTGGTCTTTAGCTTTTTTCTAAAGCGTTAGGAAATTTCAAGCTGTGACGGTCTTAAATATTTTGCCTTTTCAGAGGCCACTTCCATTTACTCAAAACGTGTGTGCAACAACAACTGTGCTTTAACATCCCCCTTAGACTTCTGGGTTCACACAAGAAAAACAAACAGCATACAATAACATTTATCTTCTTGCAGTCACAACTCTAGAAAGAAAGAGGGGCAACAGGACTACATCCTAAACTATCCTTGTTTCAGCCATGAGATGTTCATCACTCTCAGTAGACTGTAGGTATCTGGACCTCTTAGATACTTCCAAAATCCCAGCCTCTCTTGATCCCTGTCTCAAATAGCCCTCTGTGATTTAGAAATGAGGGGACTCCATTTCCAGGAAACCACATTGACCTGCTAGTGGTGAGCTTGGGAATGGAAGGTTGTGTAGGTACCATCGCACCGCTTCCACTCAGTCACAGTTCTCACAGTCAGCTGTTAAAAAACCACCCAAATGAAGCCATTTAAAAACCTAAATACATTAATTACCTAGAAGAGAAATGCACGAGAACCACAGCACAACTAGAGAGAAATGTAGGAGAACCACAACACAACTGCCAAGGAAGACTATTATCCTAGGGAACAACTTTTACCAATCGTCTACTGTCCAAATAACCAAAGATGAAACAAACATGAATGATGAGCTCTGAAAGGTATTTTAGTTGAAAGGGCACCTGGCCTGGTTATATAAATTGGTTACTTTATATAATGCAGAATAACCTTGGAAATACTCACTCTATCTTGTTCCTCACTTACTCTAAGGAGGATAATAGTCACTTAGCTCGCACAAGTGTTGGATAAATAAAATAATGATTTTAAGAATTCAGATGCAGCTACAGCATCATCCTTCAGATGTAGAAGTCTACTGTGTTCAGCTGTATGGTCAACAAATGACCAACTCTCCATCTACCTGCCCATTGCTAATATTTTATTCAGTTTAAGCTTTAAATGCATTTACAATTACAAGCCAAGGTTTACGAGTCCAAAGATAGCCAGAGCTGCAGGCAGCCTAGTCTGTTCCCTCACAGGGGGAAATACAAAATACTCCTCAGCCATCCTTGACAGATGACTAACTTGTTTTTAAAGACCTCCAAGGAAGCACATCCAGTAACCCTCTCACAGAGCTTATTTTAATAATGAAATATCCTTGAAGCTAGAAAGCTTTTACTAATATCTAAACTAAACCCTTTCTACTAAAAATTATGCCAATTATTTTTCTCCTCCTCATTGCTGTTATAACAAGCAATTCATCACCATTCTCTTTCTAGCAATGTTTTACACATTGGGGGAATGTTATCACATCCTGTCAGTCTTCCCTTCGCTAGACTAAACAAATCCAATTCTTTCAATCTTTCCTCATAGGTTGCGTTTTCCAAACCTCTTATCATTCCTAAAGCTCTCCTCTAGTCCCTCTCCAATTTGTCAAGATGTTTCTTGAACTGCACAACCAAGGCAGAAGGCAGCCAAGGCTGTATGAAGGTTGCCTGAAAAGCAAAACGTATCCCTTCTCTTTTACCCACAAGTCCCACTAAAACTCTCCGCTGCACGAATTGTCATTCTGAAGCAGTTTTGTGATGTTCTATCACACTCAGTTTATGGGGTTTTAGCACTCTGCATGCTTAATTGTCTTAATTTTTAATACTGCTTTGCTTGCAAATTATTTTCTGGATTGCATTCTATTCTGCACTTGCCTTTATTTCATTAACCATTATCATTTGGTTTTATCGCATTTCAAGTTGCTGATTTCATAAAAAGCAGGAATAATGGTCACAGAGTTGTGCTTCTCCTTTCCAAAATGCTGCAATCCCACCCAATGTGACCTTAGCAAATTTTACTAGTGTGCACTTCAGTCACTGACTTACACCATGATATAAAGTACTGAGCAGGTCCCAGCCCAGGGTAGACCCATGAGGGACCCCACTGGACGCCCCCTCCCACTTTGACAGGAAACTATCTACAACTACTTTCTGAGCCTTAAATTACAACTAGTTGTGCCCCCATAACATGGCAATTTGAAATGGGGCATGTCTCTCTACCTCGACTTGGAGGATGCCATGAATCACAGCATTCAAAGCCATACAACACACATCATACCCCCTTCCTGGGTTTTTATTTACTAGCTCATCTCTTCTGCAAAGAAAACTGTACTGGTTTGACATGATTTGTTCTTGACAAATCCATATTTGCTGTTTCTTATTAACTTCTTACTTTGAGTGCTCGTAACTGCTAATTCTAAAAACTTTGAGGGTACTGAAGTTAAGTTTTACTGTTCCATAATCCCCCTGGTTCTCTTTTTCCCCTGCTTAAAAGTAGACCTTATGTTTACCCTTCCCGGGCCTCTGACTCTACCTTGGTCATCTGTGAACTCCAAAAGATAATCTCTAATCACACTGGGATTGTTTCAGCTAGATCCTGAAGTACTCCAGGGTAGACTTCATCAGGTCCTGCTGAACTGCAGAACATGTAAATTATCTACATTTTATCCAGCATAGGCTGGAGCTATTTGAGATGATCCCCTTGCTAAAACTTAGTGCATTAGTTTACAACCACAATCAACCTTTTTTTCCTCTTTCCTACCTCTTTTTTTTTTTTTTTTTTTTTTTTTTTTGGAGAAAAGCAACCAAAAAAAGGCATTGAATACTTGATTCTCTCTATCATTTGGTATTTCCTCTCCTTCCTTTTTAAGTAATGGACTAACTTAACCTAACATTTGTTGGTTTTATGTTTGCATTTATGTTTATCAGGGGTTTTGACTCCGGGACTGATTTATGGGGGGTAACGTAATGCAAGAACAGGATCTGTATTATCTAGAAATTCAAGATACCGTGAGCAGCTGAGTTTATGCATCATTTTTTACTTCAAAACCAAATTGTAGCCATTTAAATAAAAAATACAACATTCCTTTAGAAATTAACAGAAGTCTAAATAATATAAATACATATGCAGAAGGCTTCTGCTTAGCTTTAAGAAAGTTTCTCATGTGAGCAGTATAGGTGAGACCCCGTGTGTGTTTGTGCCTCTGTACAAGCTGCTGACCCAAAGCATTTCGAAAAGCAAATTTATATGCTAATGTGCTCAATATATAATTTCTCATCTGACCAAATCATCTCCAATTACATTTTGTTCACAGATGTCACAAAAAGAAAAGGCAGATGATGACAAAAGCACCCAGTGCACTCGGAAAGCAAAATAACTCAAAGTGAAGTACTTTCTTCTTTTTTCCAAGTGTAGCCATTAGCAAGAAATCCTTGGAAACCCTGCCGGTTTTATGAGGTTTGATGAGCTCTTAATTAGAAATGGCTGAAATCTGAACTGAGGACTCCTGAACACTGTGTCTGGATGGAAACAAAGATTGCTTCTGCCCCATTTCCTACTTAAAAACAGGCTTATGTGCAAATTTCAATAAACCTGGCTAAGAATGGCACCACCAAAGTGGACTGGAAGCAAAGGGCCAAGTGCTTCTGACATAGGCCAACTAAAAAGAGTTTCCTCCCAAACACAGACCAAAATACACTTTGAACAGAGAAACAGGTAAATGGTTCAGAAGCAGGTTAAAGGCACCAAAAAAGGAAAGAAAGATAAGGCTGGGTAAGAAGCCAGGGAAAAAAAAAAAAAAAAGGAATTTAAGAAAAGAAAGGAGTCGGGCAATTGCAACAGCTCTGAAAAGCAACTGGGGAAAAATCCCCTCTTTTCAAAGCAAGCTGGGTGCCTAGCCTAGCTCTCTTCAGAGGTGTCAGCCTAAACTCTTCCCTGGTATAAATGAGTGTTGCTGGAGTAAGGGCCATTTCCAATAAGGTATTGAGTATTCCTTCAGACAACCTGTAAGCACTGAACTGTGCTTGCCTGTCGCAGGATGATGGAACATCTTTTATCTCCTCCTTATTAAATGCTCATAGACCCCAGACATAGAAATCAAACTGCAGAGCACCTGGAATCACTGCAATCCTCAGAGCACTCACAGGAGCTACTGAATATGGTTACAGGAGCTCAGAGAAAGTTCCCTTACTAATCTGAGGCTTTTCACCTCTTCCCAAGCTGTACCTGTAAACAATACCTTTACCTCTTGTGTATCTACAGTAACTGCTCTCCTCTTCTTGGAATTTCAGGCTGCATTTGATTAACTCTGCAAAATATTTTGGGATGTAGTTGGTCTGGAACAACATACGCAGAATAGATGATGATTATGCAGGGTGAACCAGATCACTGAACATGAGACAGATTAGCAGCTAGACTAGACAGACCATCTATTTAAGTCCTCTGCATTTCATTGTGATTTAATTAAATTAAACTCTGGAGTTTTTCCAGTGTATTACTTGAAAATAGGAATTTTTAATCTGTAAGATTAGCAGTATTACTTAAGGGTGTTCTGATGTCAACAAAAACCATCAATATTTTTAGTTAAAACTCTACTTTTTTCAAGAAATTCTAAAAATACCTCTGCTGAGAATGATTTTTTTTTCTCCATCCCAACCTGAAACACAAAAATCTTCAAAATTCAAGGTTACAGACTCAGTGAAAGGCTTCTTAAAAACAAATTACAGGTCTGTAAGAGTTACTGTTGTTTCCACTAGAAATATTAATGAAAAATACTTTCTAATTTCACACTGCCCTTTTGTACTGAAGAGCTGCACTTGGTTCTGCTCAGGTCCTTACATATCCAATGAACTCCTTTACTGCTCCTATAAAACACTAGGACAAGTGTGCTGACTGCAGTGTCCTCTGAACAGAAAGCGTTAGCCTAAGGAAAAGGGAGTCCAACAGAGGCTATGAAGATGCTGAAAGGACTGGAACATCTCTCTGGTGAGGAAAGGCTGAGAGCCCTGGGGCTGTTCAGCCCGGAGAAGAGAAGCCTGAGAGGGGAGCTGAGCAATGGTTACAAATCTCTGCAGGGTGGGGGTCAAGCAGAAGGGGCCAGGCTCTTGTCAGTGGTGCCCTGGGATAGGACGAGAGGTAGCACGGTGAAACACAGGAAGTTCCACCTCACCATGAGGAAAAACTCCTTCCCTGTGAGAGTGACAGAGCCTGGACCAGGCTGCCCAGAGAGGTTATGGAGTCTCCTTCTCTGGAGACTTTCAAAACTTCTCCAGATCTGTTCCTGGGTGGCCTGCCCTGGGTGATCCTCCTCCAGAAGGGGGGTTGGACTTGATCTCCAGAGGTCCCTTCCAACCCCCACCATTCTCTGATTCTGTGACTTCTTCAGATCAGCATTCAAGTGACTGGGGGCAAAGCCTTTCCAGGGAGAGGCAGCTGCTCGCTCACAGACAGCAGCCCCACCTCTCCAAACATCATTTTTTTCCCCCCTCTTCAGGGCCTTATCCCACACAGGGCTGCCCGATGTGGTTTTGGGAGACCCCACTTGGCTGCAAATGGGTGAATGTGGAGCAAGCTGGGGGGAAATGTATGAGTTGCGTGACAAGCAGAAGCATTCTCCTGTAGCTTTTGATTTCAACCTCTTTCTTCAGAGAAGCGAAGATAAGCATCAGCAGCTGGACCCTGAGTCAGTGGCAGTCACCCAGCCTGTGTAAATACTGAGGTTTCAGGAGGATGAACGGAGGCCAAACAGCTTCGTGCCGGGGAGGGGGCAGGAACGTGCTGCGCTCGCTACAGAAACTCTCGTGGACATGTCCCAACAAGCCCCGACTTGCTGGGGGTGAAAGTCAAACAGAAATTTCTGCCGTTTTAGCCTTGCCCCTCTGTTTAAATGGGAGTGATGACATCAGAGGAAATGAAGGCTCAGGGACAGGCAGAGGGAGAGAGGGAGGCTGCAGAGGCTGAGCCCCGCTCGCTGCAGAGTGCCGCAGCTCAGATCAAATACCTCAGCTTCAGCTTATGCAAAAGCTGGCAAGAAATCCAGTCACCATGTTCAGGTCATGGACGGAAGGGAGAGCGATGTGATTAACACGCATAGACGTGTGCGTGAGGGGAGGGATGGGAAGAAAGAGAAGAAAGTGAGCTCTGGAGGCTCTGTATTAATTAAGGCCTACTCTCCAATGAAATAATCATCTACAGAGCTGTGTTCCAATTACAAGGCCTCCCGTAACAATTTTAGCACCTCCTGCCTACACTCCTGGAGTTTTCCATACTAAGCCAGCCAAAGCTGCTTGCTCCCTCCCGGCACTGCTGTCCCTGGGCTCTGGGCACAGCTCAAAGCCTGCCAGGAGGGTTACGTAGCAGGAAGGAGGACAGCTCACCAGAGAACACAACAGGGTTCCTATGAAAGCAGGATTGTTATATTCATTGGAAACCAGAGGCCAATAATCAGAGACAAATGGGAGTTGACCTCCCAGTAAAAATCAGCGGGAACTGAGGCATCAGCTTAGCTGTCCTTAACTGGGTCCTCTGTGCCCCAGGGATTTACTTAGAGAAGACTCGTGCGCTACAAGGTAAACCCAGATTATATGAACTATAGGTTTATTGGTTCTCTCTCCACTCTGAAAGATCTTTAAGCCTCCTTGTAACTTTATACATGTGGGTACACCCCTACACCTGGCTGGAACCCCCCCTCTGGCATCACAAGGTGTCCTCCATATGAGAGCAGGGTCTCCCAAAGAGATCCTGTTTCAGGTCTTCCCCAGCCTAATGTTAAAAAAGCTTATTTAATTGTTTCAATTTCACAGAATCTCATTTTACTACAGTTTCCAGCATCCCCTGGGATCATGGTAGAATTTAGCTTTACCTGTCTTGTAACATTTATTCTGATATCTTGTGCTTTGGGGGGCTGCAAGACAAGTCATACCCCTTTCCATGCAGAATACAGTTCCTGAGAAAGTTGCTCTGGTCCAAAAGGTTGCTTTTTCTGCAATGTTATTCTACTCAAGAGCTTTCTACTAATTGTTCTGATCAGCAATAACATCTTCTGTTTTGCCATTTTATGGCCATTATGTAAAGTAAAAGGACAATGAAATAAAATGGATTTTGTCAGAGCCACCAAACCATTACAAAAGAAGATTCATTGCATAATAGATGCCCTTTTCCCCATAGGGAAAAAAAAATACCCTGGCTTCAGCTTAATTTTTTTGTTTTGTCTGTTTGATATCTGACGCTTACCAGAAGGATTTGTAAAGAAACCTAAGGCATTTAGGCTCCAATTTAATGGGATTTAAGCATTTACTTCTGCTGGAAATGTTTGAAAACAATACACTGAAGTCCAAACGAGCTACTGAGTTTTAATCACCTCCAAACTTTGATACCTTCAACAATAACACGTTGAAAAACAGTAGGAAATTATGGGGCTGAAGGCAGCAGAATGCAAATGAACCCTTCTGTGCCCTGACTTTCCAAAACATTTCAGACTATTAGTTCTCAATAATTTCAACTGGGGCTGCAAGAATTACTAAAGACTTCTGAAAGTCAGCTGTCACATTTTAAAGTGTTTCAGGTTTTTTTTTCTCAATAATAGCAGATGGTCTGGAAATACAGTGGCTCTAAACACACACTTGAGGAACCTGAAAATTCCAGAAATAGGAAATTTTAAAGCTGACAGGCGACTGATAGGTTTTGAGACTATTCTATGAAGCTGAGAAAAAGCAAAAATAAGAGATCAGGAGACAGCCAAAGAGAAAATATGAACAGGCTTTCTCAAAAATAACCAGGGATCTGTGGCACTAACAGGGGAATAACAGAACCTGCTCAGTGCCTGACTCTGCTACTTCTGCCTCTACTCTTGTTGAGGAGTAGCATTAGTTTCACTGAAATCAATCAGCCTGCCTCTGGAGTCAGCCGTTATTTAATTTCACTGAAGGGAAAGGGCAGAATCAAGCCAGTAAATACTATCACATTTATAGATATGTTTTGTTATGTTACATGAGAAATAGTAGCATGGGACTGCTGGCAGTTTTCAGACTGATAAAGCTGTTATCGTATTTCTATTTTTCACTGGGGAACTGCAGCACCAAGAGATCAAGGTCATGTTTAATAGAGAGTTTAAGGGAGATTTTACATAGGAATAACTTTAAGCATATGTTTAAGCATTTATCTGAACTAGAGTCTTTGCGAACGGCCTAAGACAATGCGGATCAAGCAAAGTCCACAGCAGGGAGCATAATGAGCCCCAAGTAGCTGTTCAGGGCTATAATTGCAAAACCATAAACTCTTGCAGTGACAGCTCTATTAATGTCATCATGTTCTTGTCCCTAAAGAACGTTTGTGCCCCTTAGAGCCCATCCTGCAAAGGAAAATAAGGAGACACGAGCTCCAAGTCCCTCTCCATTTCTTACCTAAATACAGCCTCTTAGTTCATCAAGAGCATCACACTGTCCTAAGCCTCTCACTTTAACAAGAGATGAGAGTTTTACCTGAAGTGTTTCAGTGACTCTCTTAGACAAGTCTGAAGCTCTTGAGACTAGTATTAAATGCACTAGGTGTTTCTTCTGCATTACTCAGATCCTTCAAGAAGTCAGAGGGAGAAATGAATATGTATTCTATATGTCAGCTGGTTATATCAAAGCGTATCTGTGTCTAATTATGGAAAACAATCTGCCTATGTGAAGTTAACGGGGAAAGCTCTAAACAGATGTTGATTAAAGAGTGCCTCTGTAGAGTACTTTTTGAGAGGTCATTTTGCTGAGTTTAGATTGAGATGGATGAAGGTGAGGTATTTGGCAGTGAATTGCATCTTTGAAGTGAGTGACAAGATCAGGTTTTCGTATGGAAGCACAGAGGTTGCTGTGACATTCATCCACAGGGGAGGCAAGTGGAATTAGTAAGAGAAAGAACAAACTAATTCGTGGGAGCGAGAAACCCTTCTCAAGTGAGAGTCACATTGACTTTAAAGGCACGTATGAATGCAAAGGTTAGTCCAAGCCATGCAGGAGAAAATTAGTAAAGTTTTTGCCGGGGAAAGTGGCATAGAGAGGATATTCATTTTCCAATGAAAGTCTCTTAAATGATGAGTCTTTACTTCAGATTAAACTCCTTCTTACCTTGAACAACATTGGGGGAATATGCTCCAATAAAGATTTCTTCACTGCCCTGAAAGCACTAACAAAGGTCAATCAACTTACTCAAGGCGGCTGGGTTTTTTAGTTTCCCTGAAACACTGGTAATGAAAATAAAGCATGGTATTACCCTAAACGATGTGCAGAGGACGGGCCCAGCCCTTTGGTGCTGGAAAGTGATAGATGTGCTGAGCAGAAAATTTGGCTCATGTATTCAAGCCTCCGTGGAGATGACGCCCGAGATGGAGCAAAGGAAATGCCACAAGTTCCTCTCATTCAAATGATGTTGGCACTTCTCATGACAATCCCAGCAGATCTATTACCTCTGAAAACATCCTGCTGTGCTTTGCATCTCCTCGTAGGATAACCACCATTTACTGGTAGCCAGAAGCCATTACGTGGAGATGGCCCCTTCTCTTTGATTCCAACAAACAGAAGCCCAATGTACAACAAAGTGCTGCAGGTAGGAACTCCAACGAGTGTTTGACTGTAAATTAAACCCTCAGTAGCTCATTGCTTGGAAGTGAGAGCAGAGGTTGAAAAGTAAATGCACTTTGTCCAGGGCAGAGCATTGCTAAAATAATTTCTGACAGTCTGTGCCAAAGCACTGAAGTCAACAGACTTAGCTAATCCACCCTGATAAATGCAACAGTCACAAAAAAAAAACATCTTCAAAAAACAGCTGGGAGATGGCCAACAGGAACAATTAGAAGACAGCGACACTAATGCCCCTAAACCCTCAGTCAACAGAAAAAAGAAAAAACCTTTCCAACAACATTTCTCTCAGGCACAATACAGTACCTGCTTGCTACCAGCTGTAGAGACCTCATTTGGGACTAGCTGATTTTCTGCTTCAGAGTGGGTACCAGCTCTAGAGCTGTGGCTTATTTCCATGAATTCCTTCATCCAAACAACCACCAGCTCTAAAAAACACCCAGCACTCAAACTGCTCTATAGGACCATCTGCTTTCTTTGCTGCTTGTTTGGTATCCTTGTCACCTCACCACTTCGAGATGGGCAGAAGAACGTGAAGTGACTTTTGACCCCACTGCATCAATGGTAGAAATACCAAGACTGTGGCATTTACCAGTTGTGCTGTATTATTTCACTTAGAATGGGGAATGAAAATACAACTTAACTATTTTTTGGCAGTTTATCTCACTATTTTGGCAATTCAACTTACTTCAAAGCATATTTTACTAAATACAGAGGAAAAGTTGCTGTGGAGAGAAACATATAAATGAGAAGAGTGAAAGATATAATATATTTAAGAACGGTCTTTTCCTTTGGCCCACTTCCCACAGAGTCTTTCCATCTAATTTATGTGGTACTGTGAATCTCTCAGAAGTCAATGGACCTCTTTGCAACTTCCAGAAGAAGCCAGGAAAGAAAGATGCAAGTACTTGTAAGGAAACCCTTGAATTTCCAATAGCTTTTTATGCAGTGGCTTCATGTCTAGACTCCTTCTTGGAATGAAGGCTCTGGATCATTTTCCTTCCCCTCCCTAACCCCCCCTCCCCCCCAGTACTGCCTTGCTTGACTGCAAGGCGTGAAGAGCCAGCACCTCTCAAACTGCATTCATTGCTTTTGCTAAACTTCTGCCTCACTTTCATAAAAGCAGATTAAAAACACAAACAAAACCAAAACAACCGACCAAAAAGAAAATGAAAGTTAAAAGGATATTTTAATCAGTACTGATTTTAAAGACTGGTAACTACTTCTGCATAACCTCAGAACATCACAGTTCAGCAACCGATTACCATCTTACCACCAGGCCTTCACTTCATCAATTATTTTATATATCATTTCATACAAGACTAAGCTGTAACCCTCCATACATTGTTGCTAACCTCAGATTCATTCTGCTTTCAGAGCTTGCGCATCCTGATTTTGCTTCTTTACAACCATTTCAGTTCAGAAAATGATGTTCTGTTGACATCTACATCAGTAGATCCCTAGGCTTCCTCCTGTCCTGCTAGCAAAAAGCCTTAGCTCTGCTGAACTGGCTTTGCAGGTCCACCTCTATGCTTTAGAGAGGATGACAAATTTATTACAGTTTTGCTTAGAGGCTTCACTCTTCCCTCAAGTGCCCACAACTCCTGCTTTAATATTTCAGAGACAAGCACCCACTGCCCTTCAGTCCAACCCCATCCAGAGAGCAGTCTGCTTGTCACCGAAGTTACATGGTCAACAGCACATCCAGTGGCTTTTGTTCCCACCCTGAACTTTAACTATTGCCTCCAAATATGGAGCCAAAATACATGGACATGATGATACAAGGAGGAAGCTTCATTTATCAGTATTGTCCATTTATAAAGGGAGCCAAAAAATCCCCAAACCAAACACATCCCATCACAAATCCAAACCCACACCTCCATAATCTCATCAGTGCTACCCCAGCGCATCACTTTTGCACACAAAGGTCTCATCAACCAACATAGTGCAGGTCCCACCAGAAGAACTTAGTCCTGTAAAGCAGTTTTAGGGACATTAGCAACCATGCAGTCACTGTGCATCCAACAGGAGCTTGCAGGGATTGAACAGCCAGAGATTTCAAACTACTTTTTATTTTAACCACAGCTTCCAAAGTTTAAAGTCTAGGACAAAGTCATGGTGGCAATGGCAGAGCATTGCCTGGCAGACAGCCCTAAATCTGGGCTATATCAACGGTGGTTGGAGACAGCCTATTTATTCAATTCCTAATGAAGATTCACAGAGCTGTTACCTACTAACCTATTAACTTAGAGAATTGTTGGTCTGAAACTGAGGAAGTATGAGATCATGACCATGATCTAGTTGAAGATGTCCCTACTCCCTTCAACAAGGGGGCTAAATGACCTTTAAAGATCCCTTCCAACCCAAACCATTCTATGATTATATTCTAGTATCTAGAGATCGACTCCTGTACCTAAGGCAGTGACAAAAGTGAGAGGCTTAAGTTTTGAAAGGCCATGGGTCAGCTTGGGCTTTGCTGCTTGATTCTCCCTGGTTTATGTCACCAGCAGCAGCACCAAAACCTTACAGAGGTTTTTCAAACATCATCTTCCTTTAGTCCTAGATCCTTATAATGGGTATTAATACTGAAATCAGATAATTAACTTGAGCTGGCCTCTCAGTTTAATCTCCCACCCGTAACACATCGGATGAGCCAGAGGGACAGGTCAGAACTTCAGAATACATCACGCATTATGGATCGCTTCTTGCATCTCTCTCAGGCACTGCATTCTTACATCACTTCTTCACAGGAGGCATGAGACAGGAACTAATATATGCATGTCTTAGCACAGCATGCAATGCAGTGAAGTCCTGACCTTGTTCAAAGTAATTAAGCGCTATTAATATATATATGATGGAAATAAATATTAGCCCTGCTTTGCAGCTCAAGCAACCTGAGACACAAGGCCCCCAAGCCATTTGTCAGGACCGACAGGGAGCCAGCTATCCTGACAATTCCTTTTACTCTAAGCACCTGACAAAGTTCATTCCCATCCATCCCAGGGCTCCTGCAGGGTGAGGGGAAAAAAACAAAAACAAAAACAACACCACACACCCCAAACACACCACACACACCACAAAGAAAAAACAAAACAACCACCACACACACAAACAAACAACAGATCAACAACACTCGCTTCTAAAAGTGTTCCTGC
The DNA here is from genome assembly GCA_024605025.1 of Megaceryle maxima. Lineage (NCBI taxonomy): Eukaryota > Metazoa > Chordata > Aves > Coraciiformes > Cerylidae > Megaceryle > Megaceryle maxima. The sequence continues at coordinate 81,102 of JANHGN010017199.1, forward strand.
TTTATCAGCAAAAAGAGGATGATAACAAAAAGAGCTCAGGCCAGACAAAAGCTAATTGAAGCATATGGGATCAGGCAGATACTTGGAAGCACTGCCTCAAGATAGTCTTGCTGCGCTAAGGGATGAATCCTCCTCAAGGACTGCAAGAGTCAGAGGAGGAGCCAGCGGTCAGCAGCAGGCTTGAAATGAACCACGATACAGCGTTTCCAGGCAGGTCAGGCACCTGTTTCCCACTTCCTTAAAGGACAATGTGGTCCAGTGGGCTGAATGCAGCAGTGGCAAAGAGAACATCTCTCTACATCACTCTCCTACCCGAGAGGGCTGCCTGAAGTTTCCAGTGAGCAGTCCAAGCCCCACCACACTCCTGCCTTAGAGCCAGCCTCAAATACACGTATGAGATCATGGGTACGGAGGAGCTATTGATGCTGCACTGAAGTGACCTTCTCTAGAACCTTGAATAGAAATGGAAAACACCATAGGCGACCAGACGAACATTTGACACATTGCCTGGAGAGAGAACAGCCTGTTTCAGTGCTCGAAAGGGGAATGCTGCATGGCAGTAAGTAATAGGTAGCATCCATTAAGCAGGATCTCTTTGGACACAGATCTGGGGGATAAGT
>JANHGN010017199.1:81821-132709 GCA_024605025.1 Megaceryle maxima
GGAATGCTGCATGGCAGTAAGTAATAGGTAGCATCCATTAAGCAGGATCTCTTTGGACACAGATCTGGGGGATAAGTTTTCAGCATGACATTGAATTCTTCAGACACTGTAGTAGGCTTAGCTTCTTTAAAGGAAATTTGCTCAGATGAATATAAGCCATTTCCAAGCATGAACCGAGTACATTAAAGCACTGACTCAGGCTTTGATTCAGAAAAGCACTTAAGCACCCTTCTTGTAAAGGGATACTTTTTGGCGCTTGGACCTTTGAGAGGAAGGTGTATTGTGGTCTCTTTGGCTCAATGCCACGTATCAGGGCATAAAATAAACCTCAAACTAATGCAATCAAGAAACAATCTTTCACAGTGGACATATTTAATCCATTACTGCCCACTGCAGCAGTTCTTGCACCGAGGACCGGTCATTGCCAGGAGCTGCACGCTGACTAGACGGAAGAATGACCTATTTTGATCAAAGCATTGTCTGAAATATTTAAGAAACAAAAAACCTATTACTTTGCACTGTGAATTTGAAAGTGATGACTCTGCTCTTCAGCTGCGATACATTTGCATGGGTTTGTAATGGGAAACACACACAAAAAAATGAAGGCACAAGAAACACAGCACAAGAAACCAGCTTCTGTGGACAGAGGAGCTTCAATGGTAACAGCATCAACGGGTAACAGAGCCCCAGGGGAGTGGGGAACATGTGGATGAGAGCAGGGGCGAGGGAGGTGGGAGCAGAGGTAGAGAAAGGTTGACTCCATAAAAAAAGGTTTGATTTAGAAGAGGAAAAAGCAGCAAACTGGAAAGGAGGTGGGAACAAAACCACTCATTTCATAGCTGGCTGAATTCTTTGGAAAAAAAACTTTACAAAGAATCTCACCAAAGTTTCTGCCAAAGCTTCCCAATTAAAAAAATATAAATTAAAAACCTTGCGACTGCATTCATCTTTAGCATGAAGGCATCAATGATACTGATATCAAAGATGCTCAATCACAGGCTCATTCATCTTACAAGCAAAATTCATTTGTAATTCACAGCATTTTATTTCCTGATGCACTAGTAAGTGTTCAGTAGCGCGTTTTGCAATAACAATAATAAACTAAAAGCAACGTGAGATGTCAGTGCTGTAACATTTCTTGAAAGAGTTATGAGCTTGCCAGAATGCTCAGTGAGAGATGTCAGGGGTGCAAATTGACACAAAGAATTAACCAGGTTCTATTATATACCGCTGAATTTTCTTTTAGCTATTTCTGCCACGACTCATCTTCCAAATGCTTTTTGATGTTTTTATTATAAATATTAATGACATTATATTGTTATTGTAAGACAACTGTAGTTTTAGTTCAAATTCCAGTTGGAGTTTGATCCTCATCACTCATGCTGTAGACAACTTCCTCATCTCTCTGTCCCTTCAAAATGTAGGCATAGTGACATCACCCAATACAAAAACAGATGAAGAAGGTAGTCCGATGAGAAAACTTATCTTCAGTTTCATAGCCAGGATTATACGAGGAGTTAATAGCAGAATTAGTTATTCCTGCTCAAATGTCTTAATGATGCAATCATCCTTCCTTGCCAGCTAGCTCTCCTTATAATTACAGTGTACAGTGACGCATGTTTTAAGAGTACAGACAAGCTCAGAGCTAATATCATGTTAAGTGGGCTCTCGAGTAACTGCATCAGCCCTCAAAGTCTGTCCATCTAGGGATGTACTCAGAAGAGTGTGACCAGGACAGCTGTGGATGAAGAACATCCAGTAAAAGTCCTAAGATTTATTTACAGCCTAACTCATACAGTTTCTTTCTGTAGTTCCTAAGGAAGCAGATACAGTCCCCACAGAAGTGTGAGGAGAGCAGTGCAACACTTCCCTGTGGAGCACGGATGCAAAGTCCACATATGCTTCCATGGAAAAGAACAACTTCAGATTTAACCACGTCCTGGAAAGCATCCTGTCCTCAGGAACTGATCCCTCTCCAGCTCATTTCCCATCTCTGTTCAGCCTCATGTAACCAAAATTACCTTTGGCCTTGGCTGCATAAGGTGATGTTCCATGAACTATCCCATGAACTGGGGGATGCTCTGACATGAATGAAACACTCCTTGGCAGCTTAACAGTTCTTCCTAACTCATGAAGCCAGATAAACCTTCCTGTGTGCATTGACTTCCAGCTTCCCAAAACACTGGGCAAAAAATTAGCACTTATCTTGGTGGTGGTTTAGAGCAAGAGTTGGCTCAACAGCACTGGAGCTCCCTTCTCTCCCCAGCTTGCTAGGACTTACATGCTGCAGACACTGGTGCAAGCTCTCACTGGCCTTGCTGATCCTTTCTTCAGCTTCTGGACACAGACCTGCTTGCAATTTACACCTACAGCTTCTCATCCTGTTCTTCTCCAAAGGTAATGTTTCTTCCTGCATGCACAGGCCTTTTATGCATTTGACAACTTACCTCCTCTCTCGCTCTTTTCTTCTTAGATAAAAGAAGTCAAGTTACCTCAGAAGACACATCCTGACCACCCTGCTGACTCCTAACCCAGATTAACTGGGGAAATGGGAAAGAAAACCTTTCATAGCTTTGCCATGTTCTTAAGAACTTCTCTTTCAAGGGCAAGGAAGGTATTTTCTGCCACTCAAGCTCCTGCCAAGGGTCTCTGCAGCACAGCTTCTTTCCAACTGAACTGTTAATAAACTCTTCATTTTCCTATCTTGGTCACCCGATCATTAATGGCTATTTCTCTACTTCTGTAAGGCCAATGAACAGACGTTCATCGGTGAGACTACTCTTGGAACTACTTTATTAGCACAAGAGATGTTAGTGCTCGAATATCTGGGTACCATAATAAAGGCTGAGCCCGATTATATTAGGTGCCACAGAAACCCACAGAAAGGAGAGCTCCTTACTTAGAGACCTAAATGAAGTGAGAAAAGAAAGGAGATGTAAACATCACCATTCCTCCTATTTTACAGGTGAAGAACAGAATACAGAAATGGAACATTTAAAGGGTTCCTGAGCAGTCAGGGCAACAGCTGACTTCCTAACTGGATCCTGGCCTTAACAAGTTGCTTCAGAGGTCTACTCAGTCTCAGATCAACACTCCAGCCACACTCCTTCACGTCCTTGACAGATTCTGCTGTAAAGTTTCTGTTGCTTCTTTCTTCATGAAAATTGTTCCATTTTCAAAGGCCAAGGAGGCTATGAAAGCCATAAACTATGTGAAGACTACAGTGACAACAGGAACACTATCGGAGCAATGAAAGGTACGAAGATCATCTTGTGAAAGGCTGAGCTAAGATCGAGCCCTTTATGTCAAAGAGAACTCTATCAGTTTATCTGCTGATTTTTGTATCCCATTTCTTTGGGCTTTCCAAAGCTCTGCAAACCAAGTCCAGAGTTTCATTATTTATTTATTTGGGATGCTGTGTGTCACTGTGACACATTGAGAAACTGGCATCTGCAATTTTCACATGTCAGAGTGACTGTAACTTGAACTGACAAAATAAATTGCTGTTCACACACTCCCACTGACTTTGTTATGTCCCTGAAGCCCTAGGCCTATTTTTTCAATTAAGATCCCCCTTCTTCCATCCCCCCCTTCCGACTGCAAAAGCACAATGAATGGTTGGCAGGAGAGAAACGTGACTTCCACAGCTGGCAGCAGTTGACTGGGAAAAGCAATGGCACTGCTGATACAGAGAGCAAATAATTCTCCGTAGCTTTTCAGGAAAAGGCACACATCCTGCCTCCATCAACTAACGCTCCCAAACCTTTCAAAGCTCCGTGTGCAGAAGCCTACGGCAAACCTGACCCAGCCCTGTTATCAGGTCACAAAAGAGTGGAGCAGTTCTACCAGGAGAGAGCAATTCTTAATTAAAACCAGTGGAAAGTTTCCCAATCAGGAGATTGAATTGATCTTCTGATCACAGGAATGTCAGAGATCTGAGCGAGATCAGCGAGAAACTACACATCTCCCTGCAAATGGCAATAAAAATCTCACGTACGGGGATCCCTCATTCGCTTTGTGGTCCAGCAAGTGAAAATAATCTTAAAGACCTGAAAGCCCCCTAAGCTTTGGCTCACTGAAGACTCAACATGAACAGATCTTGTCTCTCCTTTGCCTAATTTCCCCAACAGTGAGCCTGAACCATCACCTCACTTCCGACTTCTACCTTCATTCCTTCTTGTCCTGTACAGCAGGCATGGAAAACCTTCCCTTCTCTGCAGCGCTGCAGGCCAAACAAAGCAAGCAGCAACTATTTCAAGCACCAGAACTAGTAAGGCTCACGAAGCAAACACTGCCCGGCTTTCTTAGTCCTGTGACAATTATACCTCTCCTGTGCCCCTGACTTGGATTCCACATCGTTGGCTTCATTTGGTACAAGGCATCACATACTCCTAGGTGCTACTAAAGGAAAACATATTTTGTTTAACGCTCCAGGTTGACCCAAGTTGTTCCCTCATTTTGTAATCCTTTCCATTTATTTGAGCTGAATTTGGAGCAACAAAACCACATGTGGCTTGCATGACATTTAATTGCAAGAACTTCACACACTTCTAAATTCCTTCCTTTCGTGTGCAGCACTACGCATTTAGTCAAGGGCATGTCAGGGAAGGTCAGGGGGAGGCAAGAGAAAAAAAGAGAAAACCATCATCTAATGCCCTGGCCATTCCAGAAAGAGCCCTGTTCAACCACAAGAGCTAGTCATAGGTATGAACAGTTCTGTACTCCTATGGGCAGAGCCGTGGGGGTGAGCTCAGTTATCTAACAACAGCCCCATACCGGGCAGTCATTGACCCAGGGAAGTGCTGAGGTGTCTTGCAGCCTAGGAATTTGTGAGAAAACACAATAACTGGATTAGAGAGGTTATTTGGAGGCTTCAAGGTCTGCAGCAGTGACTACTTGACAAAAAAATTCCTCTTCTGGGCTATGAGACTACAAAGAACACCACAGTTCTGCCTATCCCAGATGAGCCACAAACAATACAGCAATGAAAAGAGTGAGGGAAGGAAGGAGGAAGGGAGCCCAAAGTCTCCACAGAAAGGCATTCTGAAGGGGTGGAGTATAAAATAGAGCACAAATTAGAGATATTAAACTAATGCAATTATTCAGTTAAGAACATGAAAACTCTTATTGTGTTTCCTCATTGTGATTCTTAAATGATAAGGTCAAAAAAAAAAAAAAAGCAGATTTCATGCCCCTCCACAGCTGGGCCCACACCTCAGTACAGATCACCAGAATCCCACACAACCTAAATATCAGAGCAACTCTTACCCAGAATCCTTAACCTCAGATTCCTGAAATGACCCTGGTACTACCCAAAGAGCTACGCGCTCTGCTCAGCCCTGCGCCCAGATGTTCTTGCAGCCAGGTACACGCACACACCTATGGGCTTACTCTGGTCTGGCACTGCCCTAACTTCCACAAGGACAGTGGGAATAAAGCCTAAAGTGCACCTTGCACAGAAAGGATGAGAGAGAAGTGTTAATAACACTGGGTTCTGCTCTCCAAAGTGACTGAACAGCAGCTAACACGGGTGTCTAACAGGGAGAAGCAGCACAAGCAGAGACCTCCCCAGAATGGCAGCAGGAGGTCAGCATCCCTTGGGCACAGATGCCAACATCTCGGTGTCATTTCAAGCCATGGGTATGAAACTTTCTTCTTAAGCAGATACCAGCAGGGCCTTTGAGGCTTTTGGTTTCATTGCTAAGGAGATCAAGGGCAGTAGCTGCTCTGCCTTTCACCTTGAAGTGAATCTGCCAAGAAACTGCTAACTTAAGAGTTGGTGAGAGTATGTATTCCTCTGCATCTACACAGCAAGTAGAACAAAAATAGCCATAGTACCAACTTCCTCCCATCACCTCGCTTCTCCTCAGCACTCACCTGCAAAATACCTGTGGGCTTTTTACTGTGGAAGTAAGGCTTGTCTGTCTTCATAGCCCCTGGCAGGGATGGTGGAGCTGTGGGAGCAGTACACAGGAGAACCAGAGGAACACAGACAAACTGGAGTAAACACACACACACCTTCAGACAAGGCAGCCCAAGCCTCCAGAAAATTCCCCAAGAGCTTCTGAGGTCAATGTGTTGCTATTTCCTTACTCACCCCTTCCTGATGCACAAGAAAAATTTGTTTTCCTATGAAAACGTGAACTACAGATGCACAACAGAGAGAAATTTAAACAAATTGCCTCTTCAGAAGGACTGTCCAAGGAAGAATGGTCTGATTCATGCAACTTAACTATGACTAAAGCCACTGTCTGCACTTTGAATATGTGCTTAGGTACTGGCAGCCATCTCAGATCTTCGTAGCGTGTCAGCAAGTTATGGATTTGAAGACCAAATTAAATCATTCAAACTCAACGCCATTCCTGAGCAAGGCTTTAGGATTTGAACACAGCAAGAAACTTGAGAAATATTTTTAAGAATATACTGATGTCAAAACAAAGTTTTTCAGAGGTGCATTTGTTTCAGCAAATACAGAGAAGTGGTCGCTCCTGCGCCCTAATTCAAACTAAGGAGCAGTAGCCGAGTCATTACAATACCCACTTTGGTGCAGGTTGAAGACCTGTCTGCTTTACAGAAAGCACCTGAATCCAAGCGCTCACCACATTCTGTGAATGCCCTGACAACCACCACATGGTTTATTGGGCTGGGGAGTTGGGGAAAAGAGCAAAGTTCCTTTATGGAAATAGAAGGAAAGAAACGAAAAGAAAAATCTAGTTTGTGATTACATTCTATAGCAGAACATAGGTCTGAACCTCCAGGTCACCAAGGCCACAGTGTCATTCAACAAGCCCCTCTAGCAGGACTACAACTTTCCCATTAACAGGGCAGACAGTGAAAATTCAGCAAGGCTGAGACTGCCCCAAGGTGCTCATCAGTGAGCAGCAAGACTGCAAAAACCCAAGATCTCCCATCTCTACTAGATTACATCTACTAAACATGTTCACAGTGTTTTCCAGGATGCAGCAACTGCTCTTTTTACTGTGATGCAGGTACTTAACAGCTACCCACAGATGACAGTTTGAACATCATCTCTTCCCCAGAAATCTTTCATACTTCGTACAACCCTTCATACATTTTCTTTGTTTGTATTCCAGAGGAGACTATCAACAGCCATCACTGTAATAAAGGTCTCTATTCCAGGAGAGCTGGACTTATATCTGTTCCCCTCCAGAGGTCCTGCTAAATCACATTCTTTCCCACCCCCCACCCCCCCTTCCAAAACAGAGCTGACTGAAGAGCAAAAGAGAATGTCAAGGTGAATAAAAGCCCTGTGTTAAGCATGAGGTTAGACACAGGGGTTGTGGTATCACAGCAGCCTTGAAGATGCCCACGAATCCCCAGGGCTTTGATTTCAGCATTAAGTAATGCTGGCCTGAACATTCATCCGGAAATGTGCACTGCACAGAATTTTTGATGTATAACTTTCCTTACTCTAAAGGTTTGCTTCTCCCTTTAGGTCAGGAGACAAAAAAAAAAAAAAAAAAGCCAAGAACATTGGATTCACTATTCGGGTCAGTCCACTAATACATCTCTTTCAGCACCCTGCCTGACAGATGAGTTGAGCCAGCACCAGCTGCTCCAGTGGTAAATACAAAACTCTGCAGTAGGCACTTATGAAATAACCTTGGGAAGAGGAGGTTTCTTGCTGGCCTCATCCTAACCCCTATCATTTAGTAAGCTGGCTTACATCCAGAAGTACATAGCGCCCAGAAGGATGCATATACCCATTTTTAAATTATCCTAACATAATTGGATGTTCTCATTAGCCTTACATATTTTTAACCATGGCCAATCATCCCATAAATCAAAATGCCAACTGCTTATTTACATGTCAGGGGCAGAATATTCACAATATTTAATAAAGACTTGATGTTTATATTCCATCAGACCTCCAAGTCTGCCCATGCTTCACACATGGCAGGAGACAGCGTCTGCTGGAGCAGGAACATAAACTGTCCACTCTGAACTGCTGAGCAACATCGCACCCATTAAGAAAAGAGGCAGATGAACATTCTGGGCAAAGCCAGCTTGAGTTCTAACAGAACAAGGAATTGGAGCAAGACTGGTGGTTCACACGCTACCTACACCAACAATATTTTTTGTACACTTTTGTGACTGGCTCCTCATGGTCTTTTGGACCGTAGAGAAAACCAGCTTGGCAGCCTGGGGACAGCAGGTCTGCTCAGAAGCCTTCCCACTTTGTGCAGTAACCTCAAGGCAGAGGAGCAGGGAAGTCTCAGATAAATTCATGGGCAATTGGAAAAGCAAACACGGCTGCAGACACGGGGAATATTTTTCAGAAACGGTTCTAAAAAAAGCTGGTCACAAAAGGAATCAGGGATGTCCAATAGATCAAGTATCTCCTATATATGTGTGTGTGTGCACGTATATAAATATATCTGTGGATCTATACGTATTTATATGCCCTGACTTTCTCAACCAGGTGAAAATTGGCCAAAGAAAACCACATAATGTTTTTCTCCGCTGTCATGGGCATGTTAATGTTGAAAAGTTTTCACTGCTTTCCTCCTCCTGCAAAAAGGAGTTAGGACAAGGGTATTTCTCCTGCCTGGGGAAACACACTGCCAATTATCTTCCATTTATCTGCAAAATTCATAACAAACACTTGTGGTGGTTTGGGTAAATGCTAGCTTTTGTATTTAATCTGCCTTTCATTCCTTCCTTAAAGCAGAGGTAAAAATAAAACTATTTTCACTTTCTTTCCAAAACAGATAAGATTTTCCTTTGCTGGCCTGGTTCTCCCCTGCTCCATTTAGCACTTCTTTCCACTGCTGGGAAGATCCATCTTTCAGCAGAGCTACTTTTTCTGGTTTACATGGAAAGTATATATAGACAAAGGCACCAAGCACTGATAAAAGAATAGTCAGGGCTAGAAAGGAGCCATCAACAATACCACAGTTATATTACAGCAAAATAGAGGGAACTGACTAAAGAAAAAAATAAATCCAGTCTCCCTCATTGCATTACAACTTGTACTTGTGCACAAGAACGACACACTCCCTGTGACAGGGACTCATCATAAAAGAGACAAGGAAATAATATGTTGAACCCACATTCTGATCTTAAGTGGTTGGTATTTCCAGAGTAAAAAACGTGGTATCATTTTTTGAGCTTCCAAGGGATTCACTCGGATCTCCTAAGTGCCTGAATTCATCAGGACTCGGCAGAGAAGCAAACACCTTGGAACATCCTGATCCAAGTCTTCTTACCCTTAACATAAAAGGTTGAGCCCTGGATCACAATAAAACCTGGAGAAGTAGAGGGAAGTTCCAGCTACAGCATTCTCAAATCACCTTCCTCTTTATAAGTAAACAAATAAAAAGCCCAAAAGACTTTGTTTAGCTTCAAACCTTTGTTTAAGGGTTTAGCTTCACTTGCTGCAGCTTGGCATCCTTTCAGAGAGCCCAAATTTCAGCCAAATTTCAGCCTGCACTGAAGCTAAGAGAAATGTGACTGGAAGCAGAGAAGTAGGAGGCAGAAGAAACAAGAAGAAACAAACAAGTTTTCTTCAGGATCTGAACACACAAACTGAAACAAAAGAGCCTGTGAGGTGACACCATCACCGTTCTCACAGCTCCAAAAACTAAGTCACATCCCCATTCCAAGGGCAGCAGGAGAGCAGAGCAGCAGCTTGGAACAGCTCAGACATACTTGCAGACACTGAATCTGTTGACACTCTTCATAATATACCAAACATCGTGCTCACTCCTCTCAAAACTGGGTGCCTGTGAATTGAAAGGAGAAGTCTTCCTTGCGCCTTCAAACACAGAAAGAATTTCAGGGTGGCTCTATAATTTTTTTTCTAAGTCTCCCACCTCCTTTATAGCTCACTGAACAAGGAAGAGGTTTTCCCTTTAATCTGCAATGCCACCTTGTGGCTGTAAGCAATGAGAACATTTAAAAGACACACTTCGACATTTCAGACAAAATTCTAGGTCGCTTTGACCAGAGATGGAAGTACCCCATATGGAAGAGAACCCTTTGATGCTGAAGGACAAAAGTCATCTGTGAAAACCAGCCTTTTCTTGAAGCTAGTATTTGATTTGTATGGACTTGAGTGATCCAAATTCACAGCAGCATGTGGAGAAGAAGATCATACATGTCCATTGAGGACTAATTTTCATTGCATCCTCTCCCTACATATTGTCAGGGGGCAGGTGGACAGACAATGTCTTTGGGAGAGTAATGCAGATCATCCTCAGATCCCTTGTTTCTCATTTTCTGCAGCCCTTTCTCACCAGATCTTCAGAGCAGCAGCAGCAGCACACACCCAGAGCGCAGCCCAGGCACAAACCATGGTCCCAGCTCACAGCACTGACATTCTAGGAAAGCAGGCAGGGACCATCTGAACATCTCGGGCACATGCCAGTATCATTTCCCAGCTAGTCCGTTAGCCACTTGTGCAAAGGTGAAGCTACTTCCCACCAAGGATCAACAACCCCTTTCAGGAACAGCAGTCGCAATGACACAAAGCTAAACAAGATTTGCCCCAGGTAGAACCACCTGCCTGACAACGACTGGTGAGGACATCCTGTCTGCAAAAGAAGCAATTGCTTTTAGCTGTGTACTACACAAGTCCCAGCTCCAGTACTTCTCAACACTCCTGGGTGTGGGCTGTGCTGACAGGCCCACTTGGACTCTTCCTTCCTCCCGTGTGTCTCAAGACAAGCTCATTCTTTAGCAACACGTGCCTTCTCCAATAGTTCCTTCAGCCCAAGACTGAAACAAATCACAGTCTCTACCTTCCTGTGTTGTGCTGGGAGGTGCACTGAAGTTCCTCTGGATTGGAAGATCTGGCTTAGTTCAAGCTGGACACTGTTAACCTGTCACAGAGACCAGTATCTAAAGACTTAGCACAATTCAGCAGTTTTCTTCTGAAGGCCTCAAAGATATATTTTGAAAAAAATTAAGCATGTCTCAACATCGCCTTTTGAGCAGACAAGGATTCTTCCCATCTCCCAGCTGGCAGGCCAAGGCACACAAACACTAAACCCTTCTGGGTAGGGAGTAGCTGCCCTGCTATGCACAAAAATTATTGTATTTTTAAGCTTTAAAATATGATTCTCTCAGGCAAATTAGGAGCAGCTGTCCCTCCCTGGGACAAGCTGGCTTCTCACAAATATTTGGCATTTATAACACTCTTGTCCTTTGGCCACTGGGCCTCGTTTGCAATTAGGCCTGATTTTAAGACTGAATAACCAGGCAATAGCTCTGGGTTGCTGGGGCATGAGGGGTGGTACAAGGCTAAAGGCAGCAACAGGGCAAGCGAGGGCATCTGCAGAAGCAAGGTGGAAGAGCTCCCACCTCCATGTCACCTCAGATCCCTAATCCAACAGTGGCTTCACTCCCTACTCCTTCCATCCCCTGGAACTGTCTGTACCCGGGAAGAAGCGGGTACAGACTACGTACATCAACACACATCATCTCCACCCGGGTGCCTTCTTTCATCCACTCTCAGCAAGGCAAACATGAACCACCTGGAGAGGAGGTTCCTCTCTCCTTGGGGAGCATTTGGCACATCACTTAAGGGATTGAATGGGAAGAAGTCTCCATTCATGGTTCTGCTGGAAACTCCATGGGGCCAATAGACTTCTTATAAGTGACAGCACTGAAGGCTGGCCTAGATTTATCCCACTTGACTTTATACACTTACAGAAGCCTTTAAGTAAAAAAGTCCAGGAGGTAAAGCCTAGGGTAAGCCTTCTATATCCCCACTCTACTCAACAGAGAGATGATAGCCCTCCTGAAAGTAATTAAGATCTTAGATGGACTAAGAGCTAAGACAATGTTTCTGTAACTCGCTTATGATGTCAGCGAGACACTGCCAAAGACCTAACCGAAAGCTGAATGCATAGATCTCTGTCCACAGAACCTATTGCCACTCCACACAAGGAAATCAGATGGCTTCGATGAGATTTTGACAAGTTACGCTTGTCAAATGCTACCTTATAGGTGTTTTAAAAAGATTGTGGGATTACTTCATGTACATTTCCAAAAATCAATGTCAAGCTGGTGGGTCTCTAAAGAAGAAAAAGTTGAGGAGCTAGAGATACTCACTGTGCTAAGTCTTTTTGCAGGCTTCTGATTTATCTCCTTTGAAAATTAACACCACTTGCAGCAATAGATTTTTTTTTATTNNNNTATTATTATTATTTTAATTTTTTTTAAGTATTCTAAAATTAAATTTAAAATTCCAACCACTTTGAAAACACCTAAGTCATCCAGGATGGCCCTAACCCATTTTCACATATCTAGGTTGGGACCTTAGTGCTTTATAGCTAGTCCTAATTAAAAAAAGTCATCTAAATAGCATTGAACTTCACATGAAAAACATGAAACCATTATCTTCAGTGCTGACATGTTGATAGCTTGCTTTCCTATTGTACAGCAGAACAGCCTCCTGTAACAGCGAGACAGAACGATCGCTAGTTACTGCCAACGGCTCTTAAAACCTTGTATCTTTATTTAGTTCTTTGGCCTTTCTGATTTTGCCTATGCTCCCGCTACACTCCTGTTCTCATTCCTGGAGCCTGACCTAGTTTCCTCTTATTGCTTGTTTCTTTCTTGCATTTGAGGTCAACGATGAGCTCATGATTAAACCAGTTTAGTCCCCTACTATACTTTCTGAATGGGATAGCTTGAACTTGTGGCCTTAAGGCTCCCCAAGGGTCTGCCTTAAGTCACTTGTCCCTTAGCTCACCCTCTCAGGAGATCTTTTCTGCAAATTCTTGAAGTCTATTCCAGCTACCTTGCTTTCCTGAAGGCTATTTTAAGTTTTGCTGTGATTTTTCACCATATAAAATCCAACCATTTTGCCTTCGCAGTCTTTGCAAAGAGCACGTAATCAATGTATCATCCAATGGTAGGGGTTGGAAGGGACCTCTAGAGACTGATTCCAACCCCCCTGCCAAAGCAGGGTGACCCAGGGCAGGCCACACAGGAACAGACCCAGGCAGGTTTGGAATCTCTCCAGAGAAGACAACTCCACAACCTCTCTGGGCAGCCTGGGCCAGGCTCTGTCACCCTCACAGAAAAAAAAAAAAAGTTTCTCCTCATGTTGAGGTGAAACTTCCTCTGTTGCAGCTTATACCCATTATTCCTTGTCCTGTTACTGGGCACCACAGAAAAGAGACTGGCCCCTTCCACTTGACACCTCCCCCTCCCCCCAGATATTTACAGACATTCAATGTCAATAAAGACGTTTACTTACATGTAACAGAAACACAGCAAATAGTAGAAGTAGAAAAAGTGGTAAGCAGCAGTAAGAGCAGATTGTGGCAACACGCAGGTTCTTTAGCTCACCAAGATAGTGCCCTGTACAAACACAGCATTTGCCAACGCCAGGCGTTAGGCAGCACAGGGTGGAGAGACAGCTTCCAACTGACAACAGGGACTGCTTTGGCCAGAGAAGACACCGAGCCCAAGGAGGAATCATTTGTACCTCTAACTCAAGCACTGCTATTCTGAACACTGGTATTAGAAGTAAACTGTGCAAGCACAGAAGGTGAAAAAAATACCTTAAGTAATTGATCTAATGAATCAATTTACCAATGCAACTCTGGCCGAGCATCTTAACAACTGGAGGTGCAGGGAATTTTAACACCACGTGCAGTGCATATTTGATCACCTTCGGGATGCAATAAAAATGCAGATCCCCATCCACAGCAACAAAAAAAGCCAAGAACATGAATAAAGTGAAGCTGTGTGGTATTCTCACACCAAGAATGGAAAACACCACACGGTCCTTCTCAAACTATTCTGCATCTATTAAAAACTGAAACAAAATGCCCATTGCTATTCTAGTTTGAAATGTTATTACACTTGCCCTACTCTTATGCAGGTAATCTCCCTAGCACTAATGTACTCAGCAACCAGATGCTATCTGGAACCTGCTGCAAAGAAAAAAATATTTATATATATATATATATATATAACTGAGTAAATTCTGGCTAACAAGTTAGTGACTTCGGTGGTCCCAAAGCACCCCTCGCTGCCCCACCAGTTTTCTTTCTCTGCAGTTGCGCAGACATTCGCCCCCTCTCTCCAAGAAGGAGGCACATCATCTCTTGAAGAATTAAAAAGCAGTAAGTTACTTATCTCAGCACTCTCAGTTACTGTGATTTTGTGCTTTCATCATGAGTTAAATTCCTGTTTCCCAGGACTCTGAAGTACAAGATAGTAACAATCCTTTCTTCCTCCACCTCCTACTCCTCGCTACCCTTATGACTCTAATGAGTGGGCTGATCACCCCTCAACTTAAACCTCACCAACAGAAAACATCACTCCCAACTGCTATTTTCATTATTTCCCTGCTTTCCAGAAGAGCACCCTCACACCTCATTCCTGACCATCTTCATCTCCTGCCACATTAGTCATGTCCTCTTTTCTCCCTAGGGAGAGGTACAGCCAGTTACCAGCCCCAGGTCTGGTGGAACCCTGGGTAAGGATCCCCCTTGACCATTTAGCTAGCTTGTAGCACCACCAAACTGGAAGATTACCCATCTCCTTCCCACCTAGCTTGAATGGCCTCATTTTTCAGGGGGGAAAATATCACAGAAGCAGTAAGAGCAACTGTTTTTTCTCACTTACTCTGTGATTAAGCTTGGGTGCCAAATCCTGGACAAACAAATGAGTTCTTTGGATACAAAAAAGATAGAGAGCCACTCAAATTGGCTGGATTACAAATGTTGTCAATGGAGCATCGAAAAAGTTCATCTGGGGATATATACAAAAGTTTCTGGACTTTACAGACACTGAATGTCCTTTAGCCTTCCCGAAGAGGTCAAGATGAGATTGACAAATAAATGCCATTCCAGTAAATGAATGTAGTTATTTTTTTCCCCAATGTGTTTTTTTAAGTGCTGGATCAAACTTGTAAAACTCTCCCGTGCCAAGTACTCTTATTTATGCAAAGTTTGATTGGTCTCAGCCTCCCAGAGACACCTGAAGGGGATTCTGAGGTAAGACAGCTTTGGCCTCCCCCTGCATCCCTTACAGCGAAACAAGGAGCAAAATGAAGCATTAATTTTGAAACCTTGAGGAGCAGAAGCAGAATAGCTTCACTTGTCAGTAATGTCCGTACTGATTAATATAAATGCACATGGCAGCCAATATCAGAGCACACTATGTGGATTTATTTACATAATTATTTGAGAACTCGCCCTCCCCTCCTTGACTCTGATGTTTGGTACATATTTATTTACACAACACTGTGCTGCCAAACAAGCCAAATGTTTTCCAGAAAGACATCAGAAGAATTACAATTGTTTGAGCAGTGGTTATTTCAGGATGATAAAAAACAAGCTCAACTCAAATCCATTTAGCAACTGAAGCGCTTTCCTCAGATCACAAACAATGCTGCTGCTGTCCTTGCGTGGTCACTGACCTTGAGTGGCTCTGAAGTCACCACTGCAGCTCAGGAAAGAGCTGTCATAGGTGGCACTCAGGCAGGAGAGGACTGCTGAGTTCGGCAGCGCGGGAGCAAGTCAGGGACGAAGCCCTAAAGGGACAAGGGGTTATCAAAAGGGAAGAAACATTGAGAGTCACTCCCTCATATTACAGGGACTAGAGAGATGAAAGTCAATGGGTTTATATGAACCTGTATCTTTACCAAAGCTGACCTGCAGATCTTCTGGACCCAACCAGGTGCACCAAAGCCTCATTTCCGTCAGTGCCCAGATGGCTACAAGGCACCAGTAAGCTCCCATTACACCAGTAAACATCACTGCTTATTTCTGGTTCTCAACACCTTTGCAAGTCAGACCATATCACCTGCTAACAAGGGGACCCTGCTGTATGTTGGGTTTCATACATATTCTTAGGCTACTCAGCTCTCATGCGACCCCAACTGGAGTACCGCGTCCAGCACAAGAAGGACATGAACCTGTTGGGGCAGGACCAGAAGAGGCCACGGAAATGATCAGGGAGCTGGAACCCATGGGAGACCACACAGAATTGGGGGTGTTCAGCCTAGAGAAGAGAAGGCTCCAGGGAGACCTTCTGGTGGCCTTTCAGTATCTGAAGGGGGCCTACAAGAAAGGCGGGGAGGGACTTTTTACAAGGGTTTATAGTGAGAAGACAAAGGGTAACAGCTTCAAGCAGGAAGGGGAGACATTTAGGTTAGAAATTAGGAAGAAGTTCTTCACTATAAGGGTGGTGAGACCCTGGAACAGGTTGCCCAGAGAAGCTGTGGATCTCCATCACTGGATGTGTTCAAAGCCAAGTTGGATGAGGCTTTGAGCAACCTGGCCTAGGGGGAGGTCTCCCTGCTCAAGGAGCAGGGGTGTTGGAGCTAGAGAATCTTTAAGGTCCCTTCCAACCCAAACCATTCTATGATTCTACACTCCACCTAAACTGACACCTTCCCAGCACACAGCACAGCCCCTGACAGGGCAGTAGAAACACTCACTCGGATGGGTCAGGACAGCACCTTCACAGCACATGAAGCCTAAGCCCATTTTTTGCCGAACATAAATGGAACCAGTGCAGCTCTGACTGGTGTGAACACAACCCTGTCACATTCCTGTCACGACACAGGTGAGAGGTGCAGCCAGCCAGCGGTCGCTCGATATTTCATTATTTTTATAACATCTCTCATTAGTTTGCTGAAATAATAACAATAAATACTCTCATAAATTAAATCAAATATGGGGAAAAATGTTAACTAAACTTTTCATTAGTTCCAAAGGTATCAGTTGGAGTTTTTGGCAGGGCAGGCTCTGGTTTTACATTCATCTGGACACAACATGTTGGGTTTTTTTCCCAGATCCTAATTGATCACTAGAGTTACTCAGCACACAAACAATGCCTGTTGTTCTGGAGCAGATTTCTCAACCTATTATGTGTATTCCTGTTTACAAACGGTGGCTGCAGCAAACAGAAAATCTGCAGGGGACTTGACTGCACCCACTTAACTCCTACGCCTGCCGGCACGCAGGGAACCCTGAAGTTATTGTCCATGTTCACACCAAGTGTCTGGAGCTGGAGCAGAAACTGAACCCAGAATTACCCAAAAATCACAATGAATCTGTGTAGGGAGCAAATAGTGGAAGGGCTAAGAGGAGTAAGGGAGGTAACACTGCAATGCTTTTAATAATTACTCCAATTATCATAACATGAGATGGTGGCACGTGCTTTAAACACTGCTCCAGTTTCTATTCTGAAGCAGACACGTAACTCCCAATGTGCTCCTTTAGGGAAAAGGCAACCAAGGAGGAGACATCAACAAATTCAACCTACAGCTAGAGACAGCAAGAAGCAGGGAACAGAGCAGTAGGTACTTGCATGGGCTTGAAGTTTTGGGTTGCACAGAATCATGGCCCTGGAGTTTTATCTTCAGCAAAAATATGACCAGAAGTGTTCAACAGCCCAGTGTGAAGAAACAGCCAGAATCGTGAAGTTTTGCCTGGCTCAGGAGAGGGATCAGATTCATGTAAAATTAGAGTTCAAATTGGTTTCCACCCAAGATCATAAATCCACCTAGTTTTGCCAATAGGATTCTGACTGTCAGCAAATCCTTTCTTTTGGCAATACTGGGTAATTTCAAGAGCTTCAGAGTAACCCTCTGAAGATTTGCCTGAGCAATGGGTGTTTGTGGGAAGAGAAGGGGGTGAGGGCCAAGGGCACCCCTGAGAACAATGCACACCCCAAAAACCTACCACACCGGGAGCACCAGGGCAGGGACAAAGCCTCTGGGGCACTTTTTCCTCCTGAGTGGCATAAGCTGTGGAGCACATACTCCTGCCAGGACAGGACACAAGCCAGGGACCATGGAGACCAATGAAATTTATACTGGGGCTTCTACTTCACCACTGGCATCTCACCCTAGCAAGCTGTACAGGTAAATCAGCACCTGACTCCCAGAACACCATGTTTCTTAACATCTGAGGTCCTGTGGGTATAAATACCATCCCCTAAACCTCGCCTAATGACTTGCATCCTTGGTTTGAAAAATACATCCTCTACCACCACTCCAACACAGACCTGATGCATTTCGCCAGTGACATGAGCCAGTCCCTTGGCGAAGGAAACACAAACTGGGCTAGCAGAAACAAAACTGTCTTGGGAAATGAAGGGATAATTAAACAAAAATAATTCCCTCAAACTTGCAGCCACATCACTATTTTCCCCGCAGCATACGGCAGCTCGGGGAAGCAGCACTGACAGTAGTATTCTTTCCTGACAAGTGGAAAGGGCCCTCTCACGTTTCCACTTCTTTCTGCAGTTTAAAACATGAGGGCTGAGGCTGTGACCATGACCCCAGCTGTCTTACAATGCATCCGTCCCCCCCTCCCCCTGGGGAAGCCCCACTTATCGTTAAGTATTAAGGCTGCAGGCAGCTCTGGGCGTTCAGAAAAACCCCAGTGCACATTTCTCCTCTTCCACCCAACGCAAAGCGAGGATTGATTTTGCTCCAAGCAAAGAGGAGCATTTGTAATATAATGAAGCTGGAAAGGGTGGAGTGGGAGTACAAAGAGATGAGTCCAAGCTCAGCATGACAAATGGTATACAGGACCACTGGTTTTATTATACACTATCAAATATCCGTAACTTAAACAGCAGAGCTAATAAGCATGCCAATGTATATATTTACATTGCCTGAAATGTGCACAACCCTCGACAAAAATTAGAGTGCAACTGTTATGATCAAGCCATTAGAGAAAACAAAATCAATCCAAGGCATAGACCAGGCTCTGCTAACAAGCTCCCTGCTTTGCTGGCTCCCATTTCCTCAGACACTTTTCAGCAGAGTGAAGATTTTCTGACCTCAGAACGAAGGAACTTCCACAGGAAACCTTAGAGAACTAATTGTAATGGTACTTCATCTAGCTAAAATGCAAATAAAATAGCAGCCGTGAGAAATACAGAGGGTGAACCAGCATCAGGGGTAAGAGGGAAGTCCATTCCCTTTGTATGGCCAGGTTAGTCTGCCAGGGGTGCCTTGGGCAGTGGGTTTGCCATATCCCCTCCTCTCAGTAACCCAGAGCCACCTCTCTCACTGTTAGCTCTGGGCTGAAAGGGTTTTCAGGATTTTGAAGACTCTCCCTCCTCTCCCATCCCAACGCCCAAACGAGACACACGCGCAGAAAGTGTTGAAATTGAAGAACATTTTTATGGAGAAAAAAAAAATCTAATGAGGAAAAGGAGGAAAAAAAACCCCAGCTTGGGTGAAGTGGAATGCTCTCCTTTTAAACTTTAAAGATACCCTGGTTTGCTTCAGATCACTTTTACTTGATGTTTCTTTCTCTAAATTTAGCTTAACTTCAGTTATAATTTAGAACACTTTGTTGTTGGATAAAAGAATATCTACAAAAAAACCAGAGTCTCTCATGAGAAATTTGGAATAATCCAGATTATTCCTGCCCATGAAGATATTAATATTTTTACTGAATTTCTTCCAAACCAGTTCTGTTTCTTTCTGCAAAGGGAGAGCTCTTCATAAGTTTCAGCTGTTCAGATTTGGGGCATACATGACCTTTTGGTTCTTGCAGACTTCTACCTGCCTTAAGGAATTCAAGGAGTGTCAACTAATAGCCTATCAATAAAACACTCCTAAAATGATTTGAGAGGACCACACGTTTTGTGGGCTCACCTGCAGGACTGGAGATCTGCACAAGGCAGCCAGGGAAGCCCCAGACAGCCAGCACTTCCCCCGACAATGCTGATCTCTCCTGTTTCTTCATTGTGAGGATGACAAGGAGATTTGCTGGAGGATGTTGCCAGGGTCGGTCTCCTAACACAAGGGCGTCTCAGCCTCCAAGCTACAGAACATGCTCTGTGCTTGACAGAGCAGCACACGGAGGTAGCACAGGGGATAGGACAACATGCAAGGGCAGGCTGAGAGGAATGAGATATTTTTAAAGGTAATTAAGTCTCAGGCCAGCAAAGAAAACCTCCTCTGGACTCAGAAAATGGTCTAAATGAAGAACCAAGCGCTTGACAATGAGACCTTGGGAGATACAGATACTCCTCTGTCTGATGACAACAACAGTATGACTGAAGACATCCTGGACAGATTCTTGGCAAACAGAAATGGGCATTCATTAATTTACATCTCCTGAGATTCCTCTTCTCTACAATCATGTCAGCTTGGGTATAAATAAATCTAATGTAAAGAATAAATTTGCATGGCATTTTTATCTGGAAGGATCCTAATGGAACATACTTAGCTCTTTGTCTGCCATCAAAATGTAGTTGCCATAAAGGTCAAGCCCAGCAGCTCCTCAGGTACAGTCAACAGATCAAGTTTATTGTATTGGAAACTGCACAAAGGAGGGATGGCACAAAGTTTATGCCTTCTGGAATTTAGCCAGTACATTGGGACTAGGCCTTCAACATTTGTCAAGATCTTTCTACAGCCCAGAAGTAGAATTTTGACTTCACAGATTTCCAAGTTAACTCCTACCACCAAGTCTCTCCTGACCGACAGGACCATGTGCTGTTGATGCAGCACTGAACCATGAAGGTAGAGTGTCTTGCTACCCAGTAACTCCTGCTCCCATCATCCGTTCTGTAATTCACTCTACAAACACCTCCCAGAACCATAGGATGGTAGGGGTTAGGAGGGACCTGTGGAGATCAGAGTCCAACCCCCCTGCCAGAGCAGGATCCCCCAGGGCAGGCCACACAGGAACAGATCTAAGCAGGTCTTCAAAGTCTCCAGAGAAGGAGACTCCACAACCTCTCTGGGCAGCCTGAGTCACACTGACAGCAGTTTCTCCTCATGTTGAGGTGGGACTTCCTATATTCCTGCTTATACCCATTATTCCTTGTCCTATTGCTGGGCACTCCAGAAGAGACCAGCCTGTTCCACTTGACACCCACACCTGAGATATTTATAGACATTCATAAAATCCCCTCTCAGGCTTCTCAAGAGTAAACAGCCCCAGGGCTCTCAGCCTTTCCTCCTAAGAGAGATGTTCCAGTCCCTTCATCATCTCTGTAGCTCTCTGTTGGACTCTCTCCAGTGTTTCTCCCTTGAACTGGGGAGACCAGAACTGAACACAACACTCCAGATACTCCCATCCAAGCTCTCCACTGGCCGTGGTTCAGGCTCACGTGCAGGTTCATCAGAACAACACACATCTCCTCCTGGCTATACACATATGCCAGCAGATGTTTGAGCTGAGATTTTCAGGATGCATAATGTCTTTTGGGTATACAATCCCTTATGTAACAATCTCCTGCTTCCTAGAGCAAGCTTTTAAGCCCTGGAATCACAAACTGTCCAAAAAGAGGCATCCAGTACATTTTAAGGACACAGTGTTTTTATCTGAAACGCCAAATCATCTTTTCACAGCAGTTAAATTACTAAAACTGTTACTGAGCAGGTTCTGAAATGGCACAAAAGGACTGCCCTCTGCAACATCTCTGACTGACGTGAATTCAGGCCATGAAGGTCAAATAAGCACCACTTGCACCCTCTGCATTCACACAGCTCATTAGGAAACACTACGGAAAGAACCCTTCTGTGTGTCAACGCATGGTGCAGGAATTCAGGGCAAAAAACTTGATAATAATATTAGGTAATTTCATCTGACCATTATCCTTCATAAGTGCAATTACTAGAAAAGGGCATTTGCTGCCTGCTGACATGGACCATTCCTTCCCACGACATTAATACATCCATTGCTTTTACCGGGCAAATACCCAGCGTCTCAGTTCTACACTTGAAGCCCATTTTGGCAGGTATTACAAATACCAGTATCTGGATGTCTCTAATGGTCTGGCAATTCAGGGCAGCACTGAGAAGCACTGCAGGGTTCCCACCCCCCTTAGCAGGTTTTTTTTCTACCACTTAAAAGACATGGTTTTTTCCCCACAGGTTCATTTTCTTTAGCTTCATGGGTCCTTTCCATCTATGGGCCAAGTTTATCTAACTAGGTATTGTCCCTCTTTCTGATAAAGCAACATTAAGCCATGATATCAAGATCAAGCTAAATTGTTTGTAATAAAAACAAACAGGAGAAGAAAGAAACGATGATCTGTAGCAACAACTAATGTGCCAAGTAAAGAAGAGTTTAGGCTTATATTTCTAGAGAGAAAAATGTTCAGTGTCTGCAAAACCAGAAAAAAATTGTGTTTTCAGCAGATGCGTAGATGTAAACACTTGGCATGTTTGACTCATATTTTTGGCATTTCTTTTGGACTTTTCACAGATTTAAAGGCGAGAACCAAATTAGCTGTTAAGCCATCCACCCATTCAGAGGGGCTGCCATTTACCTCACGCACCAGATCTTGTCCGCAAAGAATTCCTTGAGAGCTGGATTAGGGCAGAAAGAAAGCATCCAACTATAACCTTAGTGCAGAAATCATTTAGATAACTGTAGCAGCAGTACTTCAACAGATTTAACTTTCTCACAAATATCTTGAAGTCTGATACTGCAAGGATCTTCCTGCAAGACACACGGCTCTGAGACATTGCAAAGATGGTTTCTTAAATTGTATTTTCACACCAGTCTGAGTCCAACTGGTGATACTTCCAACTCAAAAGAGCAGGCACTATTAGCCTGCACTTTTGTCCAGCCTAGTCCTTTTATAGCTTCTTAGCTATTAAGTATTTATAGACTGAAGTTTTAATAAATGTTTAATTAATACTTAAAATTAAGCTAAAATATCTATTCTGCAACTCTCCGCTGCTATTAATATTCATAGCAGAGCTCTGTGATTAATGCATACAGGGTTTTTATGACCTTTAATTCAAATTCTGAATCACTGTTTGATTTGGCCATTGTTAACATACTTTTTTTGTTGGCTACTCACAGATTGCTTTACGGTTTTGAAAGCATTTGAGAAACACTGGTTCTCTGTGCAGAACAAGTCTACTTAATTAGCCCTCTTTTAAGAATGTAGTCTGCTTAAATTTTGCAGCGTCTGAAAGGCAACAAGGGACAATGATTGTTATTGCATAACTTTACTTTTGCCCAAGTGCTAGAAATCAATCGGATCAGGACTTGCACGATGCTAAGTGCTGTATAAATGCATAATAAATGAAAATCTACATAGCAAAGAACACATCTTCTGGAAAGAAGACACACACAAAGTCTGCTGAGACAGTTCTGTCGTGGACTGGTCTTGGCAGAGGCAAAGGATCAGCAATAGATTTGACTCCAAGCAGAAACAATACGCTCGAACACACGCTGCTTTATAAATATGCTAATACCTTACATTGCACTGCTATGATACCCTTTATGGAGAAGAAATGCAACCACCTTTTCCAAGAAAGAAGAATAACCGAGCAATCACACCAGCAATCAGACTCTTGGTTCATTACTTATGAGTGAAGAACACCAGCAAAGAAGCCGTTGGACCAGCCAGTGCAGCATGCGCACGGGTGATGTATCAGTGCTATGGGTTTGGTATACTAACGTGTAGATAGATATATCATGGTGCATAAGTAGTAGTTCCTTATAGATGCATAAGCCTCTATGGCCACAAGTGCTACACAGCCCCTCTTCAAAGGTCCCCTGGAGCATTGAAACCCTGTACACACCTCACTGGTGCTAACCACAGCACAGCCACACACCACCACCCACAAACTGCATCTTCCCTGGCCAGGACCCATCTGAGCTGACTTCCAAAAGCCTCAGAAGGGAAACACACACACACCCTTCCCCCCCAGAGATTTGTGCAGCTGAGAGTGATCCCCTGATCAGCACAGAGACCCACGGAGGAGCGTGGCACTATCAGCACAGGGGTGATGCTGCCAACAGTCCTTCCCTCCAGCTCTCATGTGCACACTGCTGCGTGAGGTTAAGAAGAAAGAAACTTGTCATGATCCCACAAGAGGCAAAAGTTACCAGCCACGATGCACAGCCCACGGACACACCAAGTGCTCCCCACCAGTGTACCCCTCTCATGCCTTACACAAGGGGAACAAAGCATTTGCCACCCCCGGGGACTGTGCACCAGCCCTGCCAACGCCTAGAAGCACACACTGAACACATCTCAACAGAAGAGGTAGGGGAGGGTTTGGTACTACAGACACTTCACCGTGAGGATAACCAGCCAATGGTTGCACTGGATTCTCCACTCCTACCAACTTCTAAATGGAAACAGGATTCCTGTCACCCCAAGATTTGTTCCTGAGCAGAAAGGATTCCATCTGTAAAGCTATCACAGTCTGTGCTACAAAAGATCTGTGGAACTGACTCTGCAATGCTCACTTGCGGTTTTCTAATCCTTGCTTCTTCATACCCCATTCAAACCTGCTGGTTATCTAAGGAAAGAAGGAAATAATCCTTTCCAAATAGCTTTTTTTTTTTTTTCTTTTTTTTCCAAGAGAGAATGTAGATGCCAATATCTATATGAAAAATCAGTTCCTGAAACACAAAGCAGTGCACTTGTAGGAACAGCGTAGGAGGAACTGTGAGAAACTATGTCACCACATTGCTCTTTGGTTTTGGGCAGATCCAAGTTCCCCTCCCAATTCTTGTTTCAATTCTAAGCATTTTAACACTCTCACATTAGATGGAAACAATACTCAGCATACTCAAGTCCAGATTTCCATCTGGGACTTAATGATATAGTAATAATCATCTTAATATTGAGCGATGTTATAACACAGAAATTCAGCACTATGGATCTTTCCCCATCCCATGAGGTACCCAGGCTTTCAGATAAGAGGAACGTGGGAATTCAACTCTTCAAACTTCATGTGTCTCATTAAAGTAGTAATTTATAGTCTCTCATTAGAGAAAGTGATTCTGTTTTAAATTGTTGTGCATGAGAAAAAGCCAACTATGAGCAAGGGAATTATCGAAGGTTATGCTTTGCTCCTTTATCCACAAACTCCAAGCAGGATTAAATTGCCTTGATACAGATTCAAATTTAATTTCAGAACAATGCATCATATTTCTCTGTGCAATATCAATCTGAAGAAAATAAATTATAATAAGAAAAGAGGATATAAAAATATGATATCAGATATGACTTGTCTCCACTTCAGCTGAATGACTTTATTGTTAGTCAAAAAAAAGAAGTGAGTCATTTCTCTATCCACTGAACTTCTGACTCTGATACATTTCAGCGGCTGATGCAAATGGATGGAGCTCTGGGCAAGTCCATCTGCCTCCCTTTTTGGAAAATTTTGAGGTTTTAACCAGGACTACAGTGACAGACAGTTTGCTGGTGCTATTTATTCAATCGAGTCAAATATTCCCTCCATAACCATAATCTGACCAGATCTCATTCTGTGAAAGAGTTGACTTGACTACTTTAGCATATGATTGGTACTTTCCACAACTACAAAACAGTAAGGATACCATCTGTTTACTACTGTTTAAGAGAATAATGATCCTTCACATTTAGAAATATTCACATTATTCTTACCCAGTATTCATTCAGGCTTGGACTTACTTCATGATACAGTTCAGCAGCCTCCAAGAACTGCAACTACAACTGACATTTGAAAGGACCCTGTTGGAGGTATCTTCGGTGTGACCCTGGTCCTGCTTCCTCAAGTTAAGGACAACACTGGAGACTGATATCGGATGGTACTTTTTGGTTCAGTTGAGGACAGGATTTATTCCTGTGCAGCCATCTACCACAAACACCTCTGCTCCCTGAGCCACCTGAGCGAACCTCCTCTGAAAATGCAACCCCATTACTGTTCTCTGCTGAAGGGTATTAGTTTAAGCCAAGCAATTCGTGCTTTAGTTTTCAGTTATAGCTTCAAGCTTTTGGACACAGTTTCAATTTCTACTAACAGCTAAAATTGTGTCCATCACCAGTGTGGCTGTTACAGAAAGAGAATTGCTGTGGGATTCAGTAAATGAGGATTAATTTCTTTTGCCTAAGAGAAGCAACAATTTCACCAGATGATGTCTGTAACATACTCTTTCCCACCCCCACAAACCACGTGCCAGGGAAAAATTCAGTCAGTTCTAATGGCAAAAGTCACCTCCTAAATTAAGATGCAATGACACAAATTTCAGTGCTATTCAAAACCAGCATTTTCACATCACCGATGGCTTTTTTTTTTATTCAGATTCTCACACTGCTGATGGCTGTTTTATTCCAGCTAAAGAGCAAGGCTCTAAAAAAGATAAACTAGCAATTTGCATCCTGTGAGGTCGGTGTAAACACTCCTGCTGCAGGGTTGCACAAGGATAGTGTCCTTCTGTTGCCTGCACCTGTATAACAGATTTGTTTATTTTTCAACAAACCACAGTATTCTTAGAGAAGAAAGTTTGAGTACACTCAGGTTACTAGAGGTTATTGCAGAGTGAAGCTTGTACCCTACTAGAGATAGCAGAAATTATTTTTCAGATTAAGCAGTTTCAAGGGGTAAATGCTTTTCCAACCACAGCTTTTTTATTTGGGGGAAACTTGTTGACACTGTCGAATGCTTCCATTGGGAAGAAGAACTGCAGCTTCAATTCCTTGAAGTAAAACCAGAAAACTTTGCTAAAGGTTTCATGATGCAAATTTTGGATTGTTTTGCTTTTCCCTGCTCTGACTCCTCCTAGGCTGGAGTTGCAGATTCACACACAACCTGCTGCTGAAAGGTACTGGAGCAGCTGCAGAAGTGGGTGCATGAGAGATAAAAAAAAATAAAATAAAAATAATCAAACTACAAGGAGAAGAACAAATATGCACCTATGTGTAGAAATGTGAAGAGTCTCTACCCAGCTCTCACACACCTCTGAAGCAAGTTGTTGGGCCAGGACAAGGAAAGCTGCAGCTGTTTCACAAAGCACACGTTGCTGGGTGGCAAACAGGAGCTCCAAACATGACAAATGCAGATATTAAGCAGCAGTGAGTTTCAGCCTGCTTGCCAGAGTACAAGACTCAGCTCAGCATCCTCCAAAATAAAGACTTTCACCTGTCAGCACGCAGTCCAGCACTCCAAATAGTTTGGAGTTTTCATGCATTTTACTAAAGCACATGAAGAAAAATCCCTACTGTCCTAATTGTTGGTCAGCTCATGAAGACCCAGGAGCACTGGAGAAACAGCTCAGCAGGACTCAACTGCTCTTGCACACCAGTGGGTAACCAGCACACCCACCCTGCCGGCTCCTCGCCCTTCCACAGAGCAATTGCTCATCGAAACAGGGCACAGCTCAGAAGAGGAACACAAACATTTTAGCTGACAACACCCTCCGGTGCCGTGCAAACAGAATGGGCTTAACTGGAGAAGGCAAGGCTGCGTGGTGGTGGTCTGTCCATCCAGCCCCACCATGCTGTGCCTGCTCCAGGGTGGTGGCTTCAGCCCCTTGGCTGCTGTTTATGTTTGAGCAAGATGCAGCAGCTCAGGCAACAGGAGAAAAAAAAAAAAACACTACAGCCTGACTGGATCCAAAACATCTTTCTGCCTCTTTCCAACGAAGCAGGAAACTGCCCCTTGAAGCTTTACCTCACATTCCCCCTCTACTCTGAAAAATCCCCATTTTGGCACAAGCAGCCACACGTAACGTGGCCAGCAGCACGCAGGCAGCACTGGCTGCACGCTTCCCTCCGCTCTCTGCTCCTGGCTTTTGTGAACAAAACATCCAAAAGGAATAAACCCTCCTGCTGCTCAGAATAGGACTTTTCTCCCTCTTGCTGCTTTGTGCTCTCCTTCCTTTTCTTACTTTCAGAAATACAGAATATGTATTTTTAATAAGAGATTTCTAAACAACCAAGTATGCAACATTTTTTTCCCCCCCTAGGAACACAGCAACGGCTGCACCAGCACCAACATGAAGAAGGCGTTTGAAATCCAGCTGCCAGGAGTAGCAAATGAGCATCACATTGACCATAAACTCAGCAATTCCATCTTTGGGTTGAGCATTACTGCTCACCTGAAAAGGCCGTACGTGGCAGGGATAGCGTGACTGCATAAAACACCAACAACAGAACAAAAACCACTTCTGCACTCAGAGGCCAAAGAGTCATCAATGTTTCATCAGCCTCGGTCCTGGAGGGGATGGAACCACACGCAGGAGCTCCAGGGTGGAACTTGCACCGTGCATCTGTAAGTGAGCATTGTGTTCAAGCCTTCAGCTGCTCCACAGGGAGCCGCAGGAAGGCAAAGCGAGTCGCAATCCAGAGGGGACATGTGCCGTTGCTGAGCTTCTAAGCTTAGATGGCTTCACAGTGTAAAGAGAGATGCCAAATAAATAAATTTAATCTTACAAGTCTAAGGCTTGACCCAAAGCTTATTAAGGTCAGTGGAAAACCCTCCACTGATCCATCTGAATTTTGATCTAGATACACAGTGCTCTAGTCTCAACTAGCACCGCTATCATTTGGTTTTGCCATTGCAACTTCATCTATGTAATTAAAGTTGTGGTTGTTGGGTCCCTGGGACCTTCTTCCACTAAAATCCCAGGTTGTTTTGGCAGAAAAAAAGGCTTCCAGATTTTCAGACTTTGATTCTAAGGAAAACAGCAAGCTTAGACTTTTACTCAGGATAAAAACAAGAGAAGAAAAACAAAAGTGGTTATTAATCCTGAAAATGTCCTTTCTGTTACAAAGAGAAACAGAAAACAAAAATGGAAAGAAAACAATATTATCCTCCACTCTTTGGCTAAGAAATCTGTTTGAAAGGTTCTCCTGAAGTACTTTTGTACTTGGACACTTTATACTACAGATATTGGCTCAATGCTTTGATACCAGAAAAAAAAAAAAAAAAACCAAAAAACCCCAAGACTAAAACACCTTTTAGCACACCATTAATCCTGGACAGAAAAGGAAGAATTTAGTCAATTGCTGGGGAAGACTCCAATAAACAAATTGAAAGTCCTCACTCAGTCAAGATTTCAACTAAGCCACATGGGTACCAATGCAAAACATACAGCACTTGCTTGGCTTGAAAATAAATGTTTTTCTTCACAGAAAAAAATTAATCAGATAAATAGATTCAGTCTGGGCAAAATTAAACCCTAAATCTGGAGAGACAGGGTAAGGAAATGGGTGGGAAGAGACAGATAATTCTATACAAACAAAAATATATGTCAAATAGCCAGAAAAAAGTTCTGAGCTTAGAGAGGAACAGAGGGGCCAGGTCCTCAGCAGAGATAAATCATCCCAGTTTCATCAAAATCAAGAGACACGCAGCTCTTTGCACCAGCTGCCAATCTCATCCACCAACCAAACTCTCAACCAGCTTCTACTTTGGGTCCTACAAAAAAAAATTTCCTCCTGGAGTATAAAGCCTGTATTTATCCATTGGCCTTAGAAAGTATGCACAGCTGTGACATAAGTAACCCCTGCTCTGTTTTTAAATGTATGCAAACATAAAACGAAGAAGAAAAACGACATTAAAATAATGTTAAGGATTTGGCTGGGGGCCATCAAAGCAAGGACATTCCAAGTTAAAGCTGAAACGACATCCTTAACCTTAACTCACCCCATTGTGCCTGGGTATTGCAGCTGCTGAAAGGGGAAAATCAGAGCGGTTACGGTCTGGCGTGTGAATGAGTGCTGAGGGACTCTTAAATCCATGATTATTTGGCTGCCGCACACCACGCACTGGATCCACGTGCTAGCAATCCTTATGCAATCTTTGCTGGGAGAGGAAAAGAAATCGCCCTCAGGCTGCCTTTGCACAGTGATGGGACTTGGGGAGAAAGTAAAAAGGCCACTTTTGTAATTAATGAAGGAACTCTAACTCTGCAGAGGGTGTGAGGAGCAGGACAATCCCAACTGCCACTGCAGAGTACCTGTGATCACCACACGGGCTGGGGAACCTCCGTGCAGCAAGTGATGCTGGGGAAGCAACAGGTGAACCCTTCACCATTCCCTTACTTTTTTCATTCAAGAACTTTTCAGTAGAGGGTCTTTCTGACAACAAACTTACACTTCATAGATTATTTTGTTTGTTTGTTCAAAATTTCAACTCCAAATTTCCTGAAAGAAGCTGCTTTTTGCTTCCAAAAGGAAAACTGAGATAGTGGACACACAGAGGATTCCCTTGAACTGGATGTTCCTTTTTTATGCAGTAACCAAGTTAGGTATAAGGGTTTTTATTATTTTTACACCCAGTCCATCTCGTCCTTTTTCCACTGCTAAAAATGGTAGAAAAAAAAGAATAACAGAAAACAGATAGCAAGACTATATGAAAAGAAAGACAACACAGAAATCCTTCAAGTCCAAACTTAGCCAATGCCTCAGGAGAGCTGCAAGCTGTAGGTAGAAGCAATTGTACAAACCTCATGTCCATGCACATCTGCACACAAATAAATAACAATATGGCAACATTTGCAGTTTAGCCTAATATTTGCTTGACTTAAACGAGAAAAAACTGTGGCGAAGCCAGTCAAAATAGTCCTTATATTTTGTTCAAGGAGCCCAGAGAACCATTGTGTTAAAGTAGCTGGGGACCTGGCAGGCTCCATGGCTCCTAAGGCTCCCTAGCCTGGATTGTCTGCAGTTCTCTGGCTGGCCACACGTACACACACACGCCCCACACATGCCTACAGGTTTAGCTCTCAAATTGTTTGGGACAGACCTCAGGAGTTGTAGCTAAAGTGTCAAATACTACTGTGATAAAACTCCAGGAGCTTATTTCTGTATTCAGCTTTGCCTTTGCTTCAAGCACCCAACAGCATCTACCACCAGGTAGAACCCTTGGCCCCGTTCTCTATTGAGAGATGTAAAACACTACACTTCTCAAAGACTGTAATTTCTAACTCGTATCTTTACCTTTCAGAAGACTGAACCATAAGAGGATAAAAGCATGATTTTTACAGAATATGTTACAATGTCCAGGCCTCTCTACTCCACCAGGGATAAGAAAATAACCCAGAAGGTACAATGAACTTCTCATATTCCTCTGCTTGCACAGTGCTAGTAGAGTTAGACCTCTGTAAACTCACCCTGGTGTCAGGGTGAAAAGAGACAAGGAAGAATGGAAAGACCCGAGGGCTTTGAAGTTTTGTTTCGCCACAGCCTCCATCGGGATGATGCTCCTTTCAAGACCGGAACAAATTAGAGCAACCTATAGAACAGAGAGGTCCCAGGTGGCTCCACCAGTCCTGGAAAGAGCAAACCATTTTCAAGAGCTCCAGGACACAGCTCTAATGCTCTATAATGAGATGGACAGTCCAAGGGAACCAAAAGGCTCACAGAAAGGCTCAGGGCCAACTGTTGGGCTACATGTTTTCCAAGGACTAGTTTGTCCATTGAAAGGACTTGGGCAGACTCTCCACCATCTCCTCACTAGTCTCCCTTCCCAGCCTTCCTCTGCTGCTGCTGAGAACACGACTTCAACGTGAAGGTAGCAGAATGGCACAAGGATAGATTGCAGTAATAAATTAATCAGGAGAAATAAGACCCTTTGGAAAATACTGATGACTGGTCATATTTAACTGCCTGGCTATTATGTTTGATTAAAGTACAATACAAAAATATTAATTAATGGGGCTAGTTACATAGACAGCTTTATGTCCTGCAGGAATTCATGTAATAACAAATTGATTTTTAGCTAAGCCAGACACTGCAGGCTGACGAAAAGGAAAAACTGGAAATAGTGCTTGAATACATCATGTAGCCTGAGTCCCAAATTATAATCTACGTGTGGCATAAAATACTGTGGAGAAACAGAATGGTTCCTTCAGTGAGAGAATGAAACCCAATTCATTTAGTGTCCTTTAAATATTTAAACTCCCCCATTTCACATTCATGTGCTTTCACTCTCCCTAATACTACATGCTGGGCAGACTTCAATATTAAAGCCCCCAAAATAAATTTACAATACAGAGACAAGTTCAAGAAGCTTTTATATGGAAATGCCTCCAGCTGAAATAAGGGACAGTTGTATTTCAGCTCCTAACAGGCAACTCTGCACAACCAAAGTCACTTCCAAAAATAACAGCTCCTTCTACCACTCTTCACAAGCACAGCCAGAAAAACACACCAAGTTATACAGACAGAAATGTGATTCAGGTCCCTAAATCCATCTCATGGTTTTGCACTGCGATTTCAGTGGGCTCCTGCTGGTTGTGTGCCCTACGGTGGGGCTGACATGCAGATGGCTGATGCCTGCACACAGGTCTCCTGTGCCATGCCATTTAACTCGCCTGGACATGTGTCACCTGCACCTAGAGGCTGGCCAGGCTCTGCTCAAAGCCATGCACACCAGACTGTGCTGGGGACAAACCCAGTTTGCTGGGCTGCTCCCAGAGCATGCTCACAAATAGGGTCATTGCCACATGTGGGCCCCAATGCAAGTCCTTGATCTGCTGTTGATGCTGAATTTGGCATCAGCAAGACTGCTCTGGGCTCAAACCCATGAGAGCCTCTTAAGGAAAACCCACTACATCTAAAAGGTGGGAGATGGAGGGGGAACAAATGAGAAAAGCCTCAGGACTCTGCAGTACTGATATTACAGGAAGAGAAAGAAAAAAATGGGGTTGTTCAGCCTAGAGAAGGCTCTTTATTGCAGCTTTCCTGTACTTAGGGGCCTATAAGAACAACGGTGACAAGATTTTTGTCAGGGCCTGGCCTGTTACAACAGGACAGGGGGGCGATGGTTTGAAACTAAGAGGGAGATTCAGACTGGAGAGAAGGAAGAAATTTTTCACAGAGGGTGTTGAGAGCCTGCCCAAGGCTGCCCAGAGAGGTGATGGCTGCCCCATCCCTGGCACCATTTCAGGGGAGGTTGGCCGGGGCTCTGAGCACCCTGCTCTGGTTGCAGATGTCCCTGCTGCCTGCAGGGGGGGTGGACCAGATGAGCTTGAAAGGTCCCTTCCCACCCAAACCAGTCTATGGTACGCACATTCAGGGCAGAACATAACTGCCTTCCTGCCTCACCAATGGACTTACCCCAGCAGTGCCTGTGCTTCTCCCAAGGATGTAGGTTTTTGAGGGAAAACAATGAACACGGAGTGTCTAAAGAAAAAAGCAAAAGCTTTCAGAAGAAAGCAAGCACTCATGTGAAAACTGTCACAGCTACTTAGGAAATTGAAAATATTTTCCACCCTCGCCTGAATGATGATTTCCAGATTTTAATTATTTCCCGATTGTCTCTGAGGGATACATGACTACCAACCCCATTTGGGCCTGAGGAAATAAGACTGTCAACTGTACAGAATAGATCTGATCAGATTAAGAGATATTTCAGATATTGAGCATGAGCCAGAACAGTGTATATGTTTGGATACGTGCAAAACCCCAGAGTATTTCTGCAAGCTCATGCCTACTTCAGTGTGATGCTTGTACTGAGTTATGAAAACAAACAGTTTGAGAACATTTACCTCTATACTTGACTTCCTTCATTAGTTCCACTCCTCACATCTGCATAAAGCAACAGTCGGTTTCAAATCATCCGAGTAGAGCTGAAACTCATTTTAGCAAAACTGAACGAACAGAAGAGTCTCTTAAATTTGTTACATCAACCTAGAAATGGGTCTTGAGCATAACTACAGATCGAGGGAAAACCAAGGTCAGTAACGCGACTCTGAACTGGACTGAGGTCAGGGGAGAACTGGGATGCTCACAGACTACGCTTGAAGCACACAAAGTACAAAGAGTAGTGGGAAAAGCAGAGTTTGCTCTGTGTGGGGGCTAAAGGGACATCTCAGTCACCAAGCACTTAAGAGGAAGGTAATGAGAAGATGGAGCCAAGCCCTTCCTAGAGATGCACAAAGAACAAGAGGAAACACACAGGTAGCAGTAAGAGAAATTCCAGCGAGAACAAGGCGGGGTGTGTGTGATAACAGTAAGAGCAAGTACTGTAACAGATTTACCCAAACAGACTGCAGTAATCTCCATCCTCAAAGAAACCAAACCCCAACTGCATAAAGCCCAAAGCATCCTCATTTAACTTCAAGCTTCACCCTGCCGTGAGCAGAAGGGTTGGACCAGAAGCACTCAGATGTGTCCCCTGCACTCCCAGCCTAGTTATTCTATGCTATACTTCATCTTCTATTGAAACAATATTTTTTCCTAAGAGGGAGTTGGTCTTAGCAACAGCAGTTAAAGATGCCATGACTTGAATACTAAAACAATTCAATAAGAAAAAAATAACCCCCCTTTTTATGTCACTCGGCATATGGCAGTGCCTCTGACCGTGAGTACACTTCACAGAACCCCCTGCACAAAAAGGCTGCTCTTTATAGAGGACCATGACACCTTTGGTTTGGTGATACAGACAGAATGAACAAAAGCAATTGAGAAGAGATTGGCAGAGAAACTCAGCTTGAACGTGTTCTTCACAACAGCACAGGGGTTAGTTCAGATCTTCTCTGAACAGCGATAGCACCAAGTCCAAACTGCACGGGCAGGCACTGGCTTCACGTCAGCGGTGACCAGACAAGGGGAGAAATGTTTCTGGTGGCTCAGCACTTGAGTTTGATCAGAAGGCAAACAGTGAAGCCTCTATCCTGCCGTAAAGTTTCACCTCGAGCTCTATATATAACGTGCTGTGCAGGAACGGAATGCGGTGCTCAGCAACCGCTGGTTCCTACACCCTCCTCCTCCTCCTCAAGCAATGCATTCATTCCCCAGAGGAATTTTCCAGTCTGCGGAGCAAAACAAGCCAAGAATGTGTTAAAACAGGTGTTTCAATCAGCTCTGGGTACAATCCGAGTACAACCGAGGTTAAAAATATTTGGGAATGATGTAATGAAGAGATAAGTTCTTGCCATGTATTCCCCTCCACCCACACAGTAAGGAGGTCTGTGTGGAGGTTGTCAGTTGTTCTCTCTCTTCATAAAGCACACGCTCAGGTTCAAGGGCCAGAAGCAGCTCTGATTTTTACCAAATTAGGCTCGAACGGCCCAGAATGACGAGGAACCAGCAATAGCAAGTCCAGACTTGGAAGGAAGAAGGAACTTTGTGATAACAGCACTGTTTGGGTACACTCCTGTGGCCAGGGTTAACACCAGAAGAAGCAAGCAATAACCAAATCAGCATTTGCAGCTGAAAAGCTGCTTCAGAGGCAGGGAATAAGGAGACAACCAGTCAAACACACCATGCCGTTCATTTCCAGACCCTGCACGCTTTAGTCCCACCAGCAATACATGCCCCTTAAATGGAAGGGGATCCCCCCTCTCCAGGGCCACTCGTTAAGTACAGAAGAGAGGTGCTGCTCACTTGCCTGGTTAACATGGAGCGTGCTGCAACACAAAGCACTACAGCTGCTACAACAATCCTAACAGCACCTGACTGATGATCTCTGCAGACATAACTTTGGAAGAATAAGAGCTCTTCATGTTCTACCTATCACTAGAGATTAAATCCCTGTGAGCTTGCAGTCAATTTTCCTGGGGTGTGAGGTCTGCTAGCAGGTCAAAGTACATCCCAAAATCAGTACCAAGGTATTACAGGCATTATTACTGCTCTATTTGTTGCGTCCATAAACTGAACTATTGTGAGGTGTGTGATGGCAAAGTACTCAGAGAGACTCTCGGCACAAGCAGCACAATAGAAAAAGCCTGTTCCAGCTGCAATAAAAGCTGTTAAATAGATGGCTCAGACCATTCCTATCCTGTATCCTGAATTTAAGACCAGACTGCTTCACTTGGAAAATACCACATCACTTCACGTTCCACTCACCAGCCATAAATCATTGTTTAAGACCTACCTGATTTAAATTTGGAGAGCATCCATCTGTCAAGCTTCACATCACCAGCACCTTTCGTGCCAAAACACCCCCAAGGTGCTCTTATCAAATACTCACATTAACAGCTCAATTAATTATGAGCTAGCCAGATCAAACAGGCCAGTCTCTAGCTTGACAGGCATCTGATGTTCAGATATCCTACCTATGCAAACTTTACAAAGTCAAGCAAATTCCAATTCCAGAGGGCTCAGATCAATACCACATTAAGATGCTGAGCTTATCGCTTCACTCGAAAAACTCACAAGAGAGAGTGTGTAGAATCTGCTGTTTGTCAATTCATCTGTGGAATTAAAACAGAAAAACAATCCACTAGATCTTAACAGTTTGATACGGTAGAAAAACTGGGAGGCAGAGAAGTGCAAGACTGCATAAAGCCAACAGAAAGCAGTAAGGGGGCCACACAGTACGGGTGGGTTTTAGAGTAACCAGAGATGTAAGCCCTTTCCAGCTGCTCAGGATCTCAGAGGATACTTCCTGGCAGGCACAGGATCTGCAAAGGAGTCTGCCCGCCCAGCTCTACTACTCTTGGCAAATCTCAGCCTAGCTACAGAAAGTCCATGAAGAAGTTTTTCCACAGAGCACCTTCATCAGCTTTCCCCACCTAAGAAACGCTCCTTGGTGGCATTTCTGTGTTCACCAAAGCTTTGCAAGCCATCTAACTGCTGAGCCCATCCCATTCACTCTCCAGGGTAATGATACTGGGAAAGGGTGTAATGCAGCATAGCTCCAAATTTAAGCTCTGTACATGAGATGACCAGCATCTGCAGGTATCTACTCCTTATTGCTCTGGGATTCTTAGAAACCCATCATGCCCACCTAGTTTGAGTTACCCCTGTGTTTAGGTGCGAGGCCAGGTAAAAGTCACTGTATTAATGCTGGCTGGGGGGAAAAAAAAAAAAAAAAAAAAAAAAAAAGGAGAAAAAAACCAGACGTTGAGATGCAAAGCATCAAGTCCTCAGCATTGCAGAGTTCCAGGTCTCAAACCTGTTCTGAAGTTTGAAGATCTTTTCCAGCTCATGCTTTTAATTACTTGAGCTTTGTCAAGACAAATTTGTCAACTGCAAATCTGTAGTTGAGTAAGACCGTATGCATTATTTTTTGTTGTTGCTGTTAATGACATAGGCTATTTATTTCAAACTGAGTCATGAATGCCTCAGCAATTGTAGTACTTAGTATTTAGGGCGAGTAACATTTCCCAGTTTCCCATCATATTACAGGCAAAGGCTAATCAATCTTGTTTCATATGTATGCTGGGAAGAAAGTATTATCTTGATAATGCATTACTGGTCAGATCTCGCATGCCTCAGAGTACTGAACAGTATTTCTTCATTCTAGTCGCTCCAAGTTGCACTGAGAAAGTCTCAGTTTGAATATTTTCATAAGCTCCTGCTTGCCTGGCATTGCACCTCAGCTTGCACAAACTAAAGGTAGGATTTCTGTAGAACCTTAAGGCATGAGAAAGACCCTGACTATGGTTGTGGCTGGTGGGCAAACAGCAACAGCCTGCACTCTGCGTGGGCTCTGAATCCCTCGTGGGCAGCCTGCAGACCGCTCCTCTGGGAGCCACACTTCCCAGCTTGCAGAGGCCTCAGCAGCTGGGCCTATTCCAATAAACACGGGCCACTGTTTTCCAAAGAGCACACCTGGCTTGACCTCAGTTGAGAGCTTGCTGGCCCCTGCAGACCACAAGACCAGCCCTCAAGATGACTTTAGGGCAGATCTCTAGATAGAGTTCAACACACCATGCTCCCACTTCTCTCTGCGGGGGACTGCCAGCTGTAGACATGCTCCAGCTTCCAGCTGTCTGCATTTTAAGACAGAGACCAACTTCTATACATCACTCACCTGTCCAGATACCCGAGAGGTTGAGTACAAAATATCTCAACTGATAAAGCTCGCAGGGCCCTAAGTATTTGGTTTTGAATTCCCCAGAAACAAAGATACAAGGAAAACATGGTGCCCAGCAAGGTCAGGCATTTTCCAAGGTCATAGAGGGATTGTGTGGCAGACCCACCATCTGAACCCAAAGCACCGAGGTTCACTGCTTTGACCAACATCATCTTTCTTCCTAATTCAGGTGACTTGATACCACAGCTCTTAATTGCTTAAATGCAATCATAGGCCAGCAAGCTTTGCTGGATCTGGGTCTTCTGACCAACCCTTGCCATTGCCAGCTCCATACCAAGAGAGCAGACTGAAACAACAGCTGGAAACATCAAATGGGTCTAAGGTATTTTTGTGGCCAATTCTTGCCAAAAATAAGGAATCCCCACTGGGTCTCTTGGAAATTTCAGTTCCAAGATTGCACAGCAGTGTACAGAGAGCGCAAGCCAGCCTGGACCAGAGAAAGCTTCTCTGCCTTAGAGGCAGTAGGGAAAGAGAAGATCCACCACAGGGAGATTCAGAGCTCTGTGGGTCCTTAAGTCTCTCCATAAAAGTCCATTTACAACAGCAAAAGACAGAGTGTCACAGACATGCAAACTCCACCAGAAGCATCAGTTTTGACTGTCACAGGAAAATAAGTCAGGTGCAAGGAAAATAAAAGGAAATAATTTCCTGTTAAGTTTAGCTTTTTCCTCCTCCTTGTTTGTTTTACAATGCGTTGTCTGTCACAATCTTCCTCTACTTCATCCACAAGGGCTTTCCTCATGGCTGAACGTACTCCGGTAATTGTTTTCCTCTTCCATTATCATTTATCTTTTATAAATAGGTGTTAACTATGACACTTGCATTTGAAAGGCAGTTTTTCTTATTGAAAGCTTAGCTTGGGAATAATGGGAATGATTACCATACTTTTAAATGGTCTCATTTCTTCACAAAAACATGACAGATAAAAGATATTTCACACAGCCAATTCACTCATTCTAAGTACTGAAATTAATTAAATGAGGTAGAGCACCTATATTTCTTCAAGGATGCTTTGGAGTTTCCCAACTGTAGATTACTCTCAAGGCCAAAAACCTTCCTGAAATGAAAAAAAAAATAAAATCTTTTCCTTTGCTACAGAAGATTGTAATGACCACAAGTGAGTCTTTCCACACATGCTCCTTTAAGTCTGTCTTTTAATCAAAAAAAGAGAGGAAATCTCTCAGAAATTACCTTTTTCTATTTGGTGTTGTTTGGTTCTGTCTAAGGGAGAAGAAAATTGAGGTTGTACCACTTGAGCAGCAGCTCAGTGCAGACTGTAACTAGACACAGCAGACTTGTAGGAAAGAGATAAATGGGAACGTGATTCACCCACGTAGCCTCTCCAAGGCAACAAAGCAGCGCACTTCCTTCGGCAAATTTGAAATCCCCATGTCTACTCAGCACAAAAAACTATGCAAAACTATTTGTCACAATCACTCCTAAACATAAAGAAAACAAAGTGAATGATAACCAGGAGTAAAAAAAAAAGTGATTAATTGGAAGTTATAAACTGCATACTCTTATGGAAACACAAGGACAGCCCAATTTTATGTACTTACAGACAGTACACATGAGCAGGAATCACACTTTATATAAACATCAGACTTCAGAGGTGCTTCACGCACCTTCACCAAGTTCACTGCTAATAATTCTATTCTACGGACACGACGAGGGTGAGAAACAGAGAGCTCAGATCTCAAACTGACTGCATGCAAAGCGATTTCCAATACAGAAGGGGAACTAACAAAGGCAATCTCCTCCTCCTCTACCCCTTCAAAATCCATAGCCGTGGCAGTACCTTGAAGGTCATTTGTACAAAGTAGGTCAAGCGTTTCCGACAGATGTAGGATTTTCAAGTGGGCACTGTGTGTTTCAGCGCATCTTTGTCTCTGCTTCATGAACATTGTGTTACACAGTTGTAAGGCACGATGCATTGTCATTTGTAACAATAGCATTAAAAATTACTTGGATTGTAAACGCTTTGGAGCGGGGGACGTCACTTTGGTATTTGTACGGTGCCAAGTACAACGGGGGTCTTGTCCGTGGCAGAAACCCCTCAGAGCTACAACATAAATAAATTTTTATGTCCTATTGAAGTCCAGGTTTCAGAAACGTCAGACACCTGCAGCTGCCATTAGCATAATGAGGCAGTATGTTATTAATTATTTTCATGCTGAAAATGCTTTGGTTGCCCAATGAGGGAGCAGAAATGATCCCACGTCACTTGGATGTCCAACCACACCACGGGTGGTGAGAATAGAAAACAGATTGGGGCCTGAAGCCCGAACTCAACCCCTCCGAGCTGCCTCTGAGTAATTGCAAAACAACAAACGCTCTGAAAGCAGAGCAGAGTTGATTTGCAACTACTTAACATCTATAAAGGCATTAAGTTGTTAATACTGTTTGTAATGAGCATTTTGGCCAATTGCAGTTTTGAGCATTCGGGAGTCTTGAAAACAGCACAGTGACTTCTGCCAAGCTGCAGCTCGGTTAATTTCTTCCTTACAACCCTACCTCCCCATTTCATGATTTGTAGTGAGTCTAGCGCCGAGCTGGAATCCGGCAGAGCAGACTGCTTTGTCTGTGGAAATACACTAATTTTTACCAGCTGAAGATTAGCACCAAAACTCTTTGCTCCATGTGATAATTTAAGTAATTTTTCATCTAGTTAACATTTAACAGAACCAATGCTGGCTTTTTTAAAAACAAAATATTTATCACTTCTTCTATTCTGCACTTCCAGAAAGTGTGAAGAGTTTTCACTGAGCTAAAGCTCACATCCCACTTTTTTCTCCTGGATCTCCTTGTTCACAGCCCCGTGGAGTTGGCACCTGTGCTGCGCTCGCCACAGAGGCAACTCGGAACCGCACAGGCTGAAGAGAACTGGCAGCAGGATGGTGCTCTCTCTTCAGCAAGGACCAGCAGTTGTCAGTCAGCTCCAGCTAAAGCCTGGAGAACAGCAGACCCAACAGTTTTCTGTGGCTCCGAGTTAAGTACGCCACAGTTCCAGGTCAATAATGTCATTAAGAGAAATTAGAAAACACGGGAGAATGCAACGCATAAGAATAGCCTGGGTGGACACTAAGGGGAAAAGGAGTCGTATGTCTGACTCCAGAGACTTTGTGGCAGTTCCTCCTTGATTTTTCTTTTTTTAAGCATTAAAAATTATCTCTAAGGACAGGGCTCTTTTAGTGAGCTTATTAGTTTTATATCTTCAGTGAAGTTTCCTTATAACTTCTGGAGAATGTACAGTTAGTAAAAAAAAATATTCATAGAATAGTTTTGGCTGGAAGAGACCTTCAAGATCATCAAGTCCAACCTCATTCCCAGCCCTAGCAAAACCACTAAACCACGTCCCTAAGCACATCATCTACCCAGCTCTTAAACGCCTCCAAAGCCGGTGACACCACCAGCTCCCTGAGCAGGCTGTTCCCATGCCTGACAACCCTTTCAGTAAAGAGATTCTTCCCAATATTCCTTGCATAGCACTAAGATACTACGGATAGCAGAGAACTGCACCAGGACAGCAACCACCCTTGAGGGCTTCCAGCTTTGTGCGACTCTGGTGTGTTATGCACTTATCTTTCAGTAAAGACAAGGGCTTGATATCACTATTAAATTGTAACATCGTGCCTTTAAAGCAGGTAAAGGGGAACAATAAAACCCTTCTGTACCTCCATGTAGGATCATAGAATCCTTGGAAAAGGCCTTCAATATCACCAAGTCCAACCATTAACCCAACACTGCCAATCCCACCCCTAAACCATGTCTCAGCACCTCATCTATAAGTCTTAAGCACCATCTTTGGAAAGATGGTGACTCCACCCCCGCTCTGGGCAGCCTATTCCACTGCTTAACGACCTTTTCAGTGAAAACGTTTATCCCAATGTCCAAACTAAAATATGCAACTTAGAACAACAGACTCGGAAACTTGCTGGAAGAGCTGAAGTTGATGAAGTGATTCACCTTCTTCTGCAGACAGCAACCCCCAGGCAGCAGCCCAGGTAAATCTGCTCTGCACAGGGCTGCTGGGAGCTGGAGCTGCTTCAAGACCTGCTCTAACACAAGCAACTCAAACATCTGCTCTCTGTGGTATCGGTCAAGCATCTCTGCCTATTGGGCTCCAACAAACTTTGATGGTGTCAAGAAATAAAATATGAGTCCTAGGATTCCACTAAGGTATGAGTAATGTGACTCATTTGAGGACCTCCTGGCTCATTCAGGATAAAAAAGGTCAAGCAGCAATAAACAAGCAAGAAAAAAAAACCCACCCAGAGCTGTAAGGCATAATGTAATAGCAGGAACAAACAATAATACCAAGATAACTTAGCAACAGCGTTCTCTACCACAGTCACCGTATTCTGTGCTTCAAAGAGACCACCTCCATAACTTAATATACCTTTTTATGATTATTAATGCCATTAGCATTTCAGAACGTGCTAACGGGTGTCAGAGAACAAATAAAGTCTTGCTCAGATAGACAATCCATACAGCTTATGATCCAGTGACACCACACTGATCATTAAGCCAGCAGAAGTTAAAACACTTCAATATTCATGCAACCCTTGCACCACATCTGTCTGCCAACTTGGACTTAAAGATGTTCACTAACAGCCCTGAAACTGCCTCTTAGTTCCCACTCCTGCCTCTTGGACCAAGAATGCCATGGGAACAAAGGCAGCTGGGAAAACAGAGGAGCAAGAGAAATAACGAACCACAGTTTTGTGACCCTCAGACCTTCAGAAGAGAGAACAAAAGAGGAAATGATATGCATTTTGGATTAGCCTTACTTGATAGTTCTAGCCCAGCTGATCCTTTCACTCCGTACGCCAGACCCAATGCTACCCCTCAGCGTCAAGCCACGCTGAACTGCGGGTCAGCCCATCACGTTCTGGGAGCCCCAGACACAGCAGACTTAAGGAGTTGCCTAGCATAGTTTCATCTCTGGCTGAGGGAATGGGATGATTCCACAGCCCCGAAGGAAAAATGTGAACTTTCACCCCTGAGAAGGAATTCCCTTTAACATACAGTCTGTAGGGAGAACCCTCCACCCCGATTCCTGGATGCTGGCAATAGGCTGAGGTCCAGCATCATGCCCTGCCATGGCCTTTAGATGGTGAGCTGGGAAATGACTCATGGAAACCACCATTTTTGGCT
This sequence comes from Megaceryle maxima, assembly GCA_024605025.1. Lineage (NCBI taxonomy): Eukaryota > Metazoa > Chordata > Aves > Coraciiformes > Cerylidae > Megaceryle > Megaceryle maxima. Next base: position 124,456 of record JANHGN010017199.1, read on the forward strand.
TCTCTCAAAAGAATCCAAGAATAACAAATAGCTATGTCTATCTACAATTCTGACACGAGTAAGGACCCCCCCAGAGAATAAGAACACACAAAAATCACGGGGACAGATCAAGTGGATTCCCCATACAACATCCCCACACCTCCCTGGAAATTATGCCTTCCCCACCCACCCCCAAAAAAAAGAGTGAGAGGGTAAACATGCTGCTTGTTACAATGGTGCCTCTCCACACTGCCAATAGACACAATGCCCTAAAGGAAATGAAGAAAAACAAGTAAACATACAAGACATCATCACTCAGAGACAAAGGGAATATAACCAGAATGGGTTATTTGTAAAGAAAAATACACAAGGAAAAGGACTTGGCCTCTGACCTACAGCATCCTGTTGACAATGATGGAAAGATGGTCACTAGATAAATCCCAGTCTTCCTATAATGCAGTTACAACCAAAAAGAAAAAAAAATCTTCCAGAAAGAAACTCCCAGGTACTTGGAAAAAGCACCAAATTTTGACCAGCTTACTGCAGAGGTGTGCACAAGCAAGTACATACGGAGAACTTGTTCTTCCTTTGCATCCAGGTGCCATCCTGGTGCTGCCAACACACTGGTCTTGCCAGCTCAGAGCTGCTACGAGCTGTGAGCACAGCAGTAAGCAAGGAGAGGATGAAGCAGTATCTCTGTCCCCACAAAAGCCAGGGAGAGCCTCGCACAATGCAGCTTCAAGCCAGCATGGCTGAGCCTGATTTCCTTCCCCAAGCAGCACCTTCTCAATCCAGCCACATTTATACCCTTTCCTTACCCCAGTTCGCTCACAAACTGAAATTACTGCTCAGCACCAGTAAGTGACCATGTTAAAGATCCAAAGCATCAAGGCTGCCAGTGCTCAGCCTGCACTGTCACACCTCATGGTGGTCGTTCATCCGCATTCACACAACAGCACAGACATCACCAATGATTTGCACATGGCAATGCTGGTACAGCTCTGCTGTAGCTTTAAAAAAAGCTCATTCTTGCCATGACAGATCTCACAGGCATGTCACACGGTGGGACATGCTCCTGGCATCGAGCAACACAATACAGCATGTTCCTCTGCCCCACCACGAGTAGCTCCGACTACGTCACCATAAGCATGTTTGTTACAGGGCTAGAAAGTGTGCATCTGTTACATGAAGATAAGTATTTTAGAAAAGTAAATAAAAAGCAGCATATATGAAAGATGCAAGATAATCCCCTACAGCACCTTCAACTATAGGAAATTAAAAAGCTGAAGTGGAAGCTATTCCGAGCCAAATATCATGCACGTAGAGCATCACCAGCTCTGCAGAGAGGCTGCTGGGGCAGGGACTGCAACGCAGATCACATCCCCCTCCCTGTTTTATAGATTCTTTTATGCTAGGACCATTAATGTTTTCTTTTAGCTTGGTCAAAGCTGGTTTTTTGTTTGGTTGGCTTTTTTTTTTTTTCCTTTCCATTTCCTACTACGCAAACCACCAAGCTTATCTGCTTTGCAAAGATGAATAGCTGAGTCAACTCTGCTGGGATTCAACCCTCCAGGCTGAAACATCATGAGTGCTTCCGTCTCCCTTATTATCTAAAACAATTAGTAGGGAGAAGAGAAAGCTGCATTAGAGCTGGCACTTTCCTCTTCTCATCCCTTGGTACATCATCTCTCAGAAACGTCTGTATTTCACTGCACTGATCTTAAGCCACAGATATTGGATCCAGACACTGATTCATATTGCCATCAATTCTCCAAGCTTGAAGCTGGTCAGAATAAGAGATGCAGTTCAGACACATCAATAAAGGAGCCCTGAAATGCAGTACTTTGCTCCAGTTCTGTCTGGCAAGGCCCTGACTTTTGGGAGAGGGGCGCTCTCATTTCAATCAGTCGGGTTCATCTCCAATGTGCTCGCATCACCACACACTGTCAGGCAGAGATGACTAAAAATTCAGTCATTTCCAAGCACCAAAAAATCACCTGGATTCCAGGGAGAAAGAGGCCCAGCTACAATTCAAAACTAGCTCAGGACACAAGACAGTAACTGCAAGAGCTCTGGTGCTTGAGGCATTGGCCCTCTTCTGTTCAGCACGCACCAGGTTCACTTCAACAGCTCTGTACCAAAGTCAGGAAGAGAACAAGGCAGGCTACAGTCTCATATTCTTGATTAAGTATATGTTTAGGATATGTTTAGGGATCTTGATGCTTTGATAAGAAGTGAATTTGAATCCCATTTAGAGCAATAAAAAACACTTAAGTGGCATCTTTCTTGGAAGCCTGAATCATTGCTCAAGCTAAGCCTAATAAGCATTGCTTAGAATTGCCTCTTTCTGCATTTAGAGTTGATAAGTGCAAAAAAAAATAGCACCTTCCTTCCTCAGTGAAGGCTTTGCGTCCAGTTGTAATTTACTACACCTTAGAAACTAATGTCAGGAGACTACCAAAGGGATGCTCTGAGACTGTCAAGATCGAGAATGTATCTCATTAACGGCCCTGCTAGAACTGGAGCAGCGGGGCTCCTTCGTAATTTATTCTGAGGCTTCAGGGAAGAGATGGAAAACAGATCTTCAGCCGAAAGGTAGCAGGGCTTTCAGGTCTCTCTGCTGGACTTGGGAAGACTGGACAGCAAGTTACCTTCTCTTCAGAGAAGGGCTGATGAGGCAGTGAGCAGGATATGGAGTTGGCCTGTGCTTTGCTAATTCTCTGCAGATTTCCCAATCTCTTTTATTACCAGGACTTAAAGCTGCACTACACAGAGCCAAGAGGGATTTGAACTCCTCTCAGCAAACCAGCTGACTTTGATGGGAATTACTCAAAGTTCACGTAAGGGCTGTAGGACTGGGCAGAAAGAAGGGAAAGAGTGGAGGAGGATATTACATTCTTGGATGTAAGTTGCTGGCTAAGGAACATATGAGATGTGAACAGCCACTAAAGAGCACATTCAGGCTGCCTAGATTTCTCCCGAGTCCCTTTGCCTCTTGGCTGGCTTCAGATTCAGGTCTTCAGATCTTCATTCAGGTCTCCAGAGGATTTCAGTAGTGCCTGGATTTTGATACAGCCTAGGCAGGGAGATGTAGGTGAAATTTAAACTCTGCATAAAAGCCTAAATGGATCATTATTCCAACCTCCCCAGGAAGAGCTGTTTACTCCTGAGGGAACGCTTTGGAGTAGATCCTCTACACATTCAGCTGCTTTGTCTGCTTCGCAATAAGGTGAACTTATTACCAGTCTATGCAGACTCTACTGGTTTGGGAGAAACTTGTTATGGCCATCCTTAAAATATTTTTCACACCTCTTTGCTTCACATTAGTGTATTTTCTAAAGAGAAAAATAGAATTCATTTTATCCATTATCACATCAGAAGAAGCAGCTGCAGATTTTGTACCTGTGCTGTTAAACTTCCATGTGAGCTTTGCAAGGTGGACCTAACCACAGATTTGGCCCATACCCATGTGAAGCCATAGAACGCAACTCATTTGAGGCCGAGGTACTGTGGGTGGTTGTCTTTGTTCATAACCTAAATGTATTTTGCCTTTTTTTTTTTTTCCTACCTGAGACTTCAAAGCATAGGAAAATACACCAAGCAGAACGACATGTGCGTAACACCAGTGCGAGCCTTCGCCTAAACGCAGGCTCAGACTTGGCGCACGTGCACACGCATTGATCCTGAACAGAAGAGGGGAAAAAAGGTGATGGTGTTTGCTTCACAGTAATCACCATTGTAAGTGAGGGTCTCTACAAAAATACATCTGTTGGAATGACCGGGAGAGGTCACAGAGCACAGACACACAAGGCATCTTTAATGTGGTTTGCTTGTGTACTGAATGCAGTGAAGCAGGAGCTGCAAAGATTAATCCTGCACATGGACAAAGCCTCTCAGATCCACTTTGTGCTCTGAAGCCTGGGCTACTAAGGTGCAGGTCTATCAGCTCTTGAGCTACCTGGACTAAACCTACGTTTGCTTCCAGAGTGGAGTCCCTTTCAACATGGGCAGCAACTACATGAACCTATTTTGAAAGTTCAGTTTAGCTTGCCTTCAGTTTTTTTGTGTCCATAATTCTATACCAGAGAGCAAGGTCTTGCTCAAAAAAAGTCCCAAACTCATACCACTTTTTCCTGACCAGTCTGACACACTGGAAGCCTCCAACAGAATTGAAAGCCTGCCCTGCTCGTGGCTCAGACACTTCGCAACAGAAAGACTTTTGCCTCTGGTGCTTGACACGTTTGATGCCTTTGGCAAATTGCAGGTGCAGAAGCATCTCTTTTCTGTGGAGCCTTAAAGTATCCTCCTTGCCAAGAGAAGAAAGGCTGCTGAGAAGAAAATTGTGCTGGCCCATTTCAATAATTGATGCTCCAGTGAAAGATTTGGCCTGGTTCCTGGAGAGGACACTGCATTGCCCCTAGGTACAAGGAGCATTAATACTCATGCTCATTTGAGCACAAGGATCCTTCTTGAGATCTTTTATGAGAACCAGACAGACAGACATGCATTTCTCTCAGATGGAAGACAGGGTCATTCCTATGAAGAGCTTTAAAGAGCCATGTGTGATGGAAGTTACCCTCTACAGGCAACCACCATGTTGCTGGACCTACTCAAAACCACCTTCATCACATCTCCAGCACGGACTCTGTCAGCATTCACTATTCTCAGCATGAGAGAATACACTGACCTGCTGCTGCTCTTTCTATATTCAGGCAAATCAGGAATAACAATACTGAAATCAGGTTAGAGCACTATACATGCTGTTTATGTTTGTTTTATTGCAGAGATCAGTTTCCTGGTTACCCTTTGTCTGACAAAGCATTTTCCTGCAGGCTGGAGTTAGCTCAGAAAAAGCTCAGTTATGCATTATACATACACTGCACATACATCTATATGCCAGGGAATAAAAATTCCATGTACGTATATGCAATGGAAAATATATTGCATACAGAAGGAATTACTTCCATGGAAGGGTTATTCCATGTATATTCCAGGCTAAATCCACCCTACTGAAATCACTGTTACATGCCCCATCTCCACACATCTCCCTCCAGCACTTCAATTCAACAGACAGAAAATGAGCAGGGTTTCCTCACTGCAGCCAAGAGAAAAAGGGAGATGCAAACCTGAAAAAGGCACCTGGAAAGAGGGAACACACAACCCGAAGGAGAGGGGGGAAGTGTCCCCACAGATTTACATTAAGAACAGGATGGTTTGATCTACTCGTGCAAAAGTGCATCAAGTTACAAGGAAAGTAATGTCATGCAACACCAGCAAACTTGATGGGCAGGTTTTTCATGAGCAAACGTGAAAATCATCTCATTTACCAACTCATTGGTAAAGAAATACAGTTTTCCTTACCAATAAATGTTTCCTGGAAGGTGCAGGAGGTTTATACTCCCATCCACTGTGGTGTGTAGCACAGCAGCAATGGCAAGGAAGAGACAGACAGGTCAGGACAGGATTTAGGGCACAGCTTTCCCCAAAGCTTTTTCTCCACACACACAAATTACAAGGAGGCTCTCTGGAAGACTGGATGTTTCTCAGCTCTTAAAGTTAACAAATTAATTTTACATCTGCAAGAATGGCTAACAAATCTACAAGCCAGAAAGCCCAGCAGCACAATAGCCCTGCAGATGGCCCCTAAGCTACTGTCAGCGCAGGAGGTGGCCACCTCCCTGCAGAGGAGCAGCAGAACATCCGATGCCTCCGAGTGTTCATTTCATGTCACACCTTGGTAGAGGTCGGAGCTGAAAGACCTTCCAACCTCCTACAAATTTGTGGAGGATACATCTGAGGAGAGGACTGACTAAAAAGGTCCAAACAAGCATTTGATGTCTTAGGTGTGGAGGACGTTAGAAGAGATCTTTATGCGTATGGATTTTATAAGCCAAGCTGGAACATAAAAGGTTTCAACTGTGCTTAACACAGTAATACTCCAAGCCAAAAGAAAGGGTCTGCATTTCAAATACTAGACTTCCAATGAAAACCCATATTTTATCTTCGAAGTTTTCTTCCTCTCCATTTTGAAAATCCAATAAACGAATATACACTAAATGGGCTGATAGTGGGGAGCTATTGATTCTAAATGAGATCTGTGTGTGAAAGAACTAAATGGGTTAGAAAAATAAGAAAAAAATTGATGTCTGAGGCCTCAGACAGACACATTTCCACAGAAACATAGCTCAGGCAGGCAATGCTAAGCGAGGGAGAGAAGCACATCTTGATTTTTCTGTCTACCTATCGTGCCCTTAATACAAGGTGAACAACATTTAGCACTGCCTCACACTTGAGCTGCAGTCTCAGCTCTTTCAGACGAGCCTCGTTCACATCGATTACAGCCCTGTTCACATGCACACAAGAACCAGCAAGGTGAAGCCCTGGGATAGTCACAGTCAATCCACTTCACGTGCCCAGCTCTACTTGGAGCCAGCTTGTCAGTCAGTGTAAATGGGTACAGCTTCCCCAAAAACCGTGCTGGAATTTTACCCCTTTGACCCTTTGGGTCAACATGGGTCACAGAGCTTTTTACAGCCACAGCCCATTTGTGCCCAGGTTCTTTTAGGGAGCCCAGTTGAGAGCTCACTGGCATCACAAGAAGAGAGAAGCAGCTCCACTAAAGCTGACAGCAGAAATTCTCAGCTTGTATTAAGAAGTCGCCTCCTTTGAATTACGTGAGCTGTGTCTGTAGAGCAGTAGAATTGTGCCAGGACAAGCATTTGAGTTCCTTCCTCAAAAAAAGTCAGCAGCATCCCTTTGCCATTCCACGTTTGCAAAGTAGAAGGCTTCGGAATAATATCTGCATGACCTAAAAGCCCACTCTTCAAAACCCTCTCCTAGGAAACTATCAGGTAGCCAAGAAAAAAATTTAAGCTCCCTAAATTACATTCAGATCAAGTTTTGATATTTGTTGTTGTGGAGGTCTCAAGGCAGAGAGCTGTTCCACTTTGTTTCTCAGTGCAGAGAGTTGTTCCAGTTGTTCTTAATCAAACTGCTTAATTACAAAATGCTGGGGGACTTGCTGCTTGCTTTTCAAGTTTGTTCATTAATCTGCGTTAGATTCTGCTCAAATGATGGTGGCACTGAGCCAGTCTGCTTCACAAAACTAACATTTAAAGAAGTAAATAACTGAAAATGGTTAAAAGGCATAATTATTTTTGTAATGCAACATCTAATTAATCCATGAAGCTCACTGAAACAAGTGCTAATTGAAGAGAATACCTTAACAAGACTTCGAAAAGGAATGATTGGACATGGTTAGGAACAGGAATGTTGCCACGCCAGTAACTGAAATCGAGACACAGAGTGACTTTCCCATTTCTGTATGTAAGCTAACCCCAGGCAGGGGCTGAGGAACCGCTTCTGTCTGCCTCCCCTGCGTAGCCTGATGCGATGTGTTGGTTGTTTGCGTCCGTCTGAGGCGTGACACGTTCACCATTATCATAGACAAGGTCCCTCTACTCTTGCAGCATTCATCTGTTGTCTTCTGGCAGTTCCAATATTGCTGTGCAACGTCAGAGGAATGCAGTAATGAATCACTGACTCATGATGAAGCCATCATCTCAAAACCCTTCTATACAACTAAATGAATTAGTGCTGGGTACAAGCAATATCTTGATGTGACTAAGCTCCCGTGATACTCAACTGTTTACCCCTTAATGAAGCAAACTGGAACCAGCCCAGAATTGGGCTACTAGCAGAACACCTTCAAGGTAATCTCCCCTGACAAGCATGCCCTCAAGAGACGTGATCTCTTGGATAGAACACCAGGGAGAGAACAGCAGTTATTGAAAATAGAGTTGAAATTCTTGCCCCACTGCAGCTCCAGGAGTTCTGTCATTTCACATGGATCTTTAAATCCTATTCCAATTGTGCAGTTTGGAAACATCCAACACAGAAGTTTAGGAAGCCTACGTGCAGAAAGATACCACCCCTTTCCTCCACAGCATCAGCAGCAAGCTTGGATAGATTTGTCTCACCTAGGAGATCTGACTGATGGAGATACACAGAGCACTGCCTACAGATGAACAGGACCAATCCTTCCCCTCCTATTTCTCCCAGGACTCTACAGCCTCAGTGCCAGCTGACACTTTTCAGGGAGAAGATAAAATCCCTGGGAAACCCTGGACTTTTGAAAGCTAAATAAGTATTACTGGCTCTAAGTACTTAGTTTTTTGGGGGTTTTTTTTGGTTTTTTTTTTTTTTTTTTTTTTTTTTTTTTTTTTTTTGTTTTTTTTTATTTTTTAATTTAAGAAATTTTTTTATTTTTTTTTTT
>JANHGN010017199.1:139521-205604 GCA_024605025.1 Megaceryle maxima
ACCTGGTGGAGCGGGGCCAGAGGAGCCCCAGCAATGCTGGGAGGGCTGGAACCCCTCTGCTGGGAGAGCTGGGGGGGGTTCAGCCTGCAGAGGAGAAGGCTCCAGGGAAACCTTCTGGGGGCCTTTCAGTGCTTCAAGGGGTCTGTAAGAGAACTGGGGAGGGACTCATTAACAGGGACTGTAGGGACAGGATGAGGGGTAATGGTGTCCAACTGACAGGGGGTAGATTTCAGTTAGATATTAAAAGAAATTCTTCACTCTGCAGGTGGTGAGACCCTGGACCCAGGTTGCCCAGAGAAGTTGTGAATGCCCCATCCCTGGAAGTATTTGAGGTCGGGTTGGAAGGGGCTTTGAGCAACCTGCTCTAATTGCTGATGTCCCCACTCTGTGCAAGGGAGCTGGAACTGGATGATCTTTAAGGTACCTTACAACCCAAACCATTCTATGAATAATAAAAATAGGTCCCCACCCCCTTCAAGAAGCTCAGCTTGTCAACATGCTCTGTTCACATCTGGTATATTCTCAAGAACTTCAAAAGTCTTTCTTTCAAAGGCATGACCCCCATGTACAACACTGCCCACTACTCATGAACATACAATATATTTACATCACAAGAAGGTTACTCTACATGAAGACCTTACAGAAATGGAAAATAAAGCTTTCTCCCTTTCATAAAAGCCTCAAGTGAAGACGACATCAAAACAAGGATGCAGGAGAAAAGCAAACCTGTGTTTTTCTGTCTAGAAATCTAAAGGAGGGATCTGCTACTAGAACTGCAACAGCAGCAGTCCTTCAGATGAAGGATTTTCAAACCATTTCCTAAGAGAACACACCTCCCCAACAGCTTGGAGTTCCTCCTTCCATGGTGCTAAATAACCCAAGACAAACAGGGCTGCCTGGCACACACACTGACTGCCCTCTCTCCTGCCACTGGCACAAGGGGCATCTGCACCAGGCTGTTACAGCTCTGCCATCCCAGCAGCTGCAGAGCTTGCTCAGGTCTTGAAGAGCCCACCAACATCTTTTCCTTGAACGCACAGCAGGGTACCATTACCTACAAGGCTTTAGGTCCTTCTGTCCTAGGGAGGAAGCTCTGCCCTGGAGCAATTCGTAATGAGAAGAGGTGTCTAAGTTACCTCACAGGTAATAAGCTATATATTTGCATCCTTGCACCCAGAACTAGATGAAAATTTGCCTGTTGCTTAAAGAATATTCAGATCCGCGTTTGTCATTTAGCTCTTCCCAGAATCATTTGGATGACAGAACCACAAAACTAGAGGTACCTTAGCTGTGTTGCCTTCCAGCTTGCACTGCTCCTTGGAGTGCCACTTCTCAGGCTGTTATGAGCCAAATACAGAATCCTCTGCCACCAGTTTCACAGCCCCTGCACGGCAGCCCTTTTTCAGAAAGGTATTCAGGCTTAGTTTGAAATATGTACACTGTGCTGTTAAACAGCTTTGCTGCAGCAATGCCTGCAAAATAGCCACGGTGACTGAACGTACATGGTCTGAAAAATCCAACTGGGTGTCCAACTTCATTGCGAAGGGGACTCTGGCCCCTTCGAGTCCCAAGGCCTATAGTTATTGATTGGAATTTTTAGGGGTCACAGTAGGCATCCATTGTGCCCATCTGTGCAAGTGGTCTCATTTCCTTACACTTACAACCTGAGAAAAACATTAATAAAAAAAAGAAATCAAAGTCCAAGTTTTTCTTTCTTTCCAGTAAACTTCAGGTTTCTAACTTAGCCAAGGGAGCCAGTGCATTTAACCACCTGTGCAGACATGAACTAAACACTTGAGCTTTAAAACCAAGAAAACAAAGTGCTAACACTGCTTAGATAGATGCTTGGGAACCTTCCAACTTCTCTTAGCAAGACAAGGTTGTGAATGTGCAGCACCTTCCTGGAGTTTCTGCTCTCCCTTACTGTAGAAGGAGGTGGGAGTGCTGCCTTGAGCAGAAGGATTTACAGGGTCAGAGCCATTCCCGTTGCAAGGAAAGGTGCACCCAGGGCTTTGGGGAGGTCACAACCTCTCTCTGTGCTCTGCTTACTTGACAAAAGGTTGCTCGCAAACTGGAAAGCACAGAAATTTCACAGCTGACCCCCGCAGGGGTTTCCACTTCCTTTGTTCTTAATATTTCATTGAAAAACTCCCCCAGGTCTGAAGAAAGCCACAGCCTTGTTCATAAAGGTACTTCACACGCATTTGGTCACGAGTGGCCCCAGCCTGAAGAGCTGTAGGTTTATTGACAACACGCAGAGGAAAAGCTTTGGTAGCCACATTTCCAAGGGAGAAAACTGAAGTCCAGAGGGACTACAGTGACTTACTGATGGCTACACAATCACTGGCAGCCCCAGGATTTGAACCCTGCTACGGTGACTTCCAAGTCCACGCCTCAACTCTAACACTGTCCTCAGCTACTACTTAAGAAACAAAGACCCCAAGAATCAGCTGGAGACCACCACTCAAATCCTTCGAAGCTAGAAACGTAAGACAGAGGAAAGCATTATTGTAACTGCAGGAAAGGCAAATCTATACCATACCCAGGCCCTTCCTGGACTCTTTCCAAGTCCTCGCTGCTTAACACTCCAGGAACTTTGATTGCAGAGTTGTCAAGTTTCACTTAATTATCTCTATTTCATTAGGCTCTGATCTGCTCCATTTCTTCCATATAAGCCACAGCCCACCTACAGGCTTGGGCATACACAGCATCACCTTGAAGTCTGAGTTGATTTGATAGGGACAGAGCTAACAGGATGAAGCCAGTGTCTTTTACATCGACCGTACTGGGCTCAGGCTGGATCTCCCCAGACCAAGTCCTTGCTGCCTGTTGCACTGTGCCCAAAACCTGTGGCATCACACGGCTCTTCCCTTGTAAGCCAGAGCAGAGAAGTCTGTCTGGCCTCAGAGTGAGAAGCCCCTGCTAAATGGTCAGTTCAGAGTCAGTACAAATAAACTGACATTGCTCCAAAGTGAGATCATTGGCAATTTATTCCTGCCCGAGCCCTACCAGAAAGAAAACAGTGTTTCATGTTGGGGCTTTTTTCCTCCTCTCTCCCGCTCTCATTTCTCATCTCTTTGCTATTTCCATGTGCTTCCCACCACACCGTGATTAATCTTTTCTAAGGCCTAAGGGACTGGAGTAAAGAGGTAAGTCAGACTGCATCAAAGACCCTACAGAGAGGCAGCCAGGATCAGCCCCAGCCTTTGTGGGGCTGCAGCATTCCAAGAAACATTTTCCATCCTCAAAAGTTATAAAGAATCAGAACTTTTACAGCTCATTAGTAAATCATTAATGAGATATTCCCTTTACCTCTCAACAAGCTCCTTGCTGCCCTCCCCCAAACCAATCCTCAAATCCTCCTGTGAAAAAGAGCATTTTGTTTTCAAGGCCCTGTAAACGCCAAACTCCTTTTCTTCCACTCCCCAGCACAACATTTTCCAAGAGCTAAATTCAAGCCCCGCCAGAGCTACTGCCAGGGAGGTGCAGAGCTGGAGCCAACCTGCTTGGCTCAAGCAAGGGGATTACCACACTACGCCACATGTGCACCGTGCCTGAATTCTGGCTTTCCAAATAAACCCACCAAATTATTAAGAGCTGGAGCCCTAGTGAAAGGCTGGAAGATACTTGACTCCAGCACAGAGTCTCAATCTACAACAGAAACCTGCCAGTCTGTCCATCAATGTCAATTAAAGAGAGAAACAGGGTCAGCTTTTGTGGCATGTGCCAGTAAAAGCTTTTCCAATGCAGCCATATAAAAGCACATTCATCAGCACTTCTCACTTGCTAAGCAGTTATCAACTAACATCAGCAAGAGAGGTTTCTGTTAGTACAAGTCATGCCTGTTTGCAGGGGATTCTGGAAGCACAGGTGTAATAGAGGAACAGGTGTACAAGGGGTCTGCAGCTCCTGTACTGATAAATAACTTGGGGTTTTCCCAACACCAGTTGCACAAAGGGTTCTGTGCCACGCAGATGAGTGCTGCAGGGTCTCAATGCTTGCCTGAACTACGTGAAAAGAAGTGGGGTTCTGACAGGTACCCAGCTCCAAGAAAGTCTTCCACAGCAGTTGCAAAGATTCGGGGTCTCTTTCAGATCCAAACTTCACAAAATTACACTTGGCTTTGAGAAACAAAATACAAGTTGAGAGAAATTGCTTGTCACGTGACTTCGAGACCTAGTTAATTTTTTTTTTAAGTAAAAAAAATCTCCCATATGTATCTGATGGTATGTTAGCACTTATTCCTACCCTTGCCACAAACTCAGAGTTCTGCAAACATTTACAGTGTTTTGGTGTGGTCATTCTTGCAAAATTATCAACAATCTAACCCTACTTGACAGCATCCCTGAAGTCTGAGCTGCTGACACCTTTGATTGAAAACAGAATTCCCCGATGAAGGAAAAGAAGTCTGTCCTTGGTTTGAGAGAGAAGGCAGAAAGTATAAGGTTGCTGAAAGACTAGAAGGAAAAGCAAAGAACTCCAAATATGTTATATATTGAAATATCACAGGGAGTATGGTACTTGGCCATAATGTTTTAATGTATCACTGATAATAATGGGACATGTGAGCGCTAAGCCCGAGTCAAGAAGTATCAGTGCCTAGAAGATGACTGGAAATTCACAGTTGAATTTAGTTTTGTGCTTTGAACGTAAATCCAAACCAATTATATTCCACATAGATTTGACTGAAGAATGTTAACAAAAACATTGTCAACACCAGAATATTTCACTCAGGACATAGCCTCCCATGACATTATCTCTCACTCTTCCACAGATGCTCTCAAGTCTGTGGGTCAGGAGGAAACATGGTTAGATCCCACCCGAGATGTACAGTTCATTTTTGCAGGGGGCTGGAACCGCACCTTTGGTCATTCAGAACAGAGAGGCCAGCATCCTGACACTAGCGCAGGAGCCCCAAGTGTCACATGAACTAGGATCTTGCACTCATTACAGCCCTCTGTAAATCTGAGGGAGAAAAAGAGAAATCAGTGTGAAAATGGACATTGTCTTACATCACAGGAAGGAGGGACTGCTTCACATGCCATGGCTGGGACTGGTAAAGAAGGATGCTGAACTGGGACCACATTTCAGTGATGTGACACCACCTCTCTCCAGCTGTCCCCTGCTGCTCTGCTTTTACTCGATTTCAGTTGAACCCAGGGCAGAAAGTCTGCTTTTTTTTTCTGTAATATTGGATTATCAATATTTTTACAGGTACAAATAGCTGGAGTTTGAGCCCATAAAGACGATGTCTCGTACAGCCTGGTAAAGTGTCTGGCACCCGTGGGACAGACTTGTCAAAACTCAATTCAAAGCTGGATCCCATAGACTCCTACCTTAATAAATGAACACAGCAGCTGTGAGTCAGCAGAAAAGGAAATCTTTCCAGATATTTTGAGAACATGAAGATAGCAGCCACCAGCCTTTTTTTCAAGGCACTACTGAGATGCTCTAGTTAGTCAATGGAAAACTACACAGAAAAATATTTCTCTACTTGCCAAAGTTCAAGAAGGGAAACCAGGCAAGATGGAAATCAGCAATTTTGCCCTGACAGTGACATCAAATCTTTCCTAATGGAACCACATGCAACATAAAAGTGATCTATTGCCAGGATGCAAGTGTTCTGGCTGATTTCAAATCAAACTAACTCTAATCTCAAAGTACAATTGGTGGAGCCCTTGTTTATGTACGGCAAGAATTAAATCCAGCATGACCATTTGTTGGAAACGAGTACTTGTGTTTGCCATCAAAGTTCTTTGGACTTTCCCTCCTTGAATCTTTCTGGTTTTTAATAGAGGCTGGATTCACTGGTCATCACCTGTAAAGATGGATTTAAAACATGCCTGGGCTAGCTGAGTTAACAGAAGAGTGCACTCAACCCCCACGCTGCTGGTGGAGACAAAAGCAAGAGCTTTTTCAGGTAGTCTGCAAGCTAGAGAAGGTGCAGGCCCATCATTCCTGGCCATGGTGCCCACCATGTCCATCTCCCTGCCCCATGGCCCAGCACACAACCCCACAGCTGGTTCCTCTTGCCAATCCTTCTTGTGCCCCTCCACCATCCCTTGGAGGCACAGAGCAGGCACCTCACTCACTGTTCCCCACGTCCCTTGTCCGTGCAGGGACAAACACCATGACAGAGTGAGGGGGTCAGCAGAGGGGACATGCTGCAGGGGTGGACACCAGCCCAGCTACAAATGTCACTGCCATTCACACCACAGAGGCAGGCCAGGCAGAAAGGAAAACTGAAGCTATCAAATAAGCCAGCGAATGCCAAAATATTAGCAGAGAAGTAGTAACAAAGGTCCATTAGGAAAAAATAATTTTGAATTAGGCCATAATTATGCAGAGCAAACGAAGCAAGAACAGCTACAACTAGTTAACAGCCCAGCAAACCCTGCCCATTAAGAGATATTTGCATTTTGAAAGGGCCCAAAGAGACCTATTTTTCTATTTTATTTCTTCAAATATCTTTTTTTGAGAGAAAGGGTAATTTCAATCAAATTTTCCTTTGATTCTTCTTTAGTGAGCACAATCTGGTTTTTATTGGGAAAAGAATCATCTTTCCTGAAAAGTTATTAAAAAAAGCAAGCCACGTATGTTCAATTAAAATTTTAGATAAGATATGAATTCATTTGCAAAATGTGAAGTGCTAATAACCTTGGCATATTTTAGTCAGATGCACTTTTAAGGACTGCTCTCTTCTCCATGAAACGTATTTTATACGACCAACTTAAATCAGCTCTATTAGCAGTTTTCAAAACAGGGATGTGGTTATGAAGACAGTTCCAGACAGAAAAGACCAGACATTTGTAGGGGGAAAAAATTAAGGGAATGTAAATGATTTTCCAATAATGATTCCATGCAGAATATTCTGTTTTGTGATATCCAATACTGGCTTTTTCCAGAGATACTGCCTTCCCTCCCCTGGGGATGCTGAAAGCAATTGCAGTATTGAGTTTCAATTGATTGTTAACAAACCCCCAAGCCCGTTCCTACTTTTGCTTCAATCCACTTAGAACAGCAGGCTCAGCTTTTCTAATCTCATTTTAATATTCCCATGGGGGACCGTGTCCCAAAACCTTGCGAGGGGGCTTGAAGTTTCAGCTGTAGGATGCAACAACCTGATTCAAAGTCACTGAAGAAAGACTGCCATTTAGAGTCAGTCCCTAATGACCCGAGCACACTCTGGGAAGTGCCCTTAACTACCATCTCTCTCATCAAGCAGAGCATTCTGCCCACATCAGGCCTCTAAATACAGTTAATGCTCAGCCTTGGAAGAAAAAAAGATCACAAGAAACTGCCTCAAGAAAAGTCTCCTATTAGCCTGATAGTGGGCAGCAGGGCTGTTTTTCCTCAGTTCACTGTTACCAAGGTTGGGTTGGCATCCCAAATGCCACCTCTCCAGACTTCTACTTTGCATATCTAGTAACCACCCAAATCCTAACCCACACGTCCTCAGCAAGCAAGGACTGAGGGGGCAACGTGGCAATTGTTCCCCAAGCTTTACCTGCCCTGCTCTACCTGCTCCCCCTCATACCTTCATCTTTCTGTCCCCATCTGTACCTATCATAGCTACAAGGAGTTACCCATCTGACACATTCTCTATTCCAGAAGCATCCCAGGCACTTGGGTTCCTGAAGTCCCATCCACTCAGGCCTGGTCCCTGTCAATCTCATCCTCAATTCAACTCAAATTCTCCTGCCAGCCACAGAAGTGCCACTGGGGTGTTCAGAGGGGAATTCCACACTCGGCAGATGCACGGGGAGAGCCTCGAAAGACTTCCTCAAATAGCCCACATCCTCCTTGAAAAAAATCAACCCCTTAACCTGCAATTTCACCCTCCCACCCTACCACAACTCCCTCCCTCTCTGCAAACCTTTTCTCTGCAACTTTGACATTTTCCAACATTGATGGCATAAATACAGGAAATTCCTGCTGCATGTTAAACTGAAGAGGTTTTACAGTAATGTTTCAGACCAGCCTATCAAACTAAGAATAAACATTCTCTACAGCTCAGTGCTTGACCCCGTAACATAACCGAGTATACGACAAGACACACACATACCCACCCCCCAAATCACATTCAGCAACTCAAGCAACAATTCCAGCAGACCAGTCCCCAAACCACCCCACAGCCAGTGCCCTGCTAACCAGCACTGTTCAGTACCTCTCCTCAGCAGCTTTATTCTTCAGACTTAATGAGACAGATGCAAACAGCAGGCACTTATTCTCTAATTAACCAATTTGGCTGCCACTTTGTGATCATTAACCCAATGTTGCTGGGTCAAGATTGCACACAAAGTATTATTTCTTTCCCTGCACTCTCTCCCTTTCCATCCTACTGTGTGCCAGGCTTTGAAAGCAGCTGCTTGCCTCCATTCCCCAGCCTCCACCGAGTACAAACCATCTTTGCTCACTCACTGCAGCACCTTACAAGATGTATTCCTGAGATCTAAAAATAAGCTTGTTAGATTATTTGACAGTCAGAAATTAAATGAAATTGGAAGTAGTAATTATTTTCTTGATTATTTAATATGGGGCAGACTTTTATCAAAATATTTTGACATGAGAAGATTTGTGAAAATAAATAGGCAATCAACAAGCTATTGCTAAGGGAAAAGATTTTATTTTTTTTTTCAGGGAAACAGTATATATTACCTGTCACTGCCATGGGAAAGTCTCATGCTTTAAAACATGATGTGTTAACAGCACTTTATCTAGAAGACAGCATAACAGACAGATCAACATCATCAACAGACAGATTCACACAGCACTGCACCGAACGTGGCAGAGGCACCGAACTGTACCCAAAGATTTGGGGACCTTTATGGATTTAAAAGTTCCTAAGGGGCAGAGGCTGGAGTACAGGTCTCAGCTCAGCTTGATGAGAATACTGATCACTATTCTAAAAACACTAAACAGAAAGGAATCCCATCCATCCACCCTCCTTTCTCAGCCTAGAAATTCTGGACACCCACACCAAGGGAGCTAGAGAGCACTCACTTCTCTAAACATTTATGCCAAATAAGCAGAGGGGATTTGACAACTTTGTGCCATCTACCAGGTCAGTACTTAGCACAAGCTTAAGCAATCTCATGACCCTTCTCCTTCTAGAGAAGGTCTGGGACCTCTGCTGCCCAAGCCAGGCCTCTGTCTGGTTATGCTCATGTTGACCTGTCTTTTGTACTCCGAGTCAGGAAGTGCCAGCCAATATTAGTGCAGCATTTCTTATTTCCTAACCAGGTAAACCAGGTTTTTCAAGATCTCTTGATGAAGAGTCTTGGGATCTGCACCAGATCAGCCGGTTAGAGTTAGCTACGAATGCACAGCACCAGTTTGTTACAGCACAGATAGCTGCTATCATTTAGTTTCTCCTTTCTAAAAAGAAGAACAACATATGAAATGGATTTTATCTGCTTTCAGAATAGTATTAACATCATTTTCCTATGCCTGCCTCTTTTTGGAACTGGTTTGCATAACACTTCCTAGAAATACGCTCCATATGTACACCAACTAGCTACACCAGCAAGGCGCTTCAACTGGGGGCAACTGGGAGGCAGAGGGCAGAGAGATCCATCCCCGTGCACTTGTTAACACCAACAAACACTAAGATGGGCTGTGGTCAAGCCAGGTGACTTGTTCCAAAACAGCAGGACAACTCCCATCAGACTTACACAAACTAGGTCTGGAAAGATTACATTCAGCACAGAAAACACACACCTCAATTTGGAAAGGCCTCATTTAGCATCTGGTGTGGTGTGTCAGATTCCATTTGAGATACTGGGCTCCAGAGACCAGTGGGAGAAAACAACACACTCCAGAGTACATGTGTAACATGAGGAGTTAATCCCACACAGGCATTCATCTTTTCAAAGCATATATTCCTGACAGTTTTGGAAAGCACGCTTACAATTTCCATAATGTTTGAAAACATACAGACACTTTCTCTCAGTGTCACAGCGTCTTGAACTTCTGAAGCCCTTTTCGTGACACCATAAACTTCTCCTTGGAAGCACAGTATGATGTCAGAGGATGTAACAGTACAAGAGGTGAAGAGGAAAGCTGTGGGAGCATTCAAATAACTTTTTCTGGCCTAAAAAGAAATAAAATAAAAACTAGAGTTTGATCCAAGAACATTTTGTTCATTTGCTATACAGGGGTGCCTTTTGTATGAGCACAGACTGTTTTGTGGACTCTGGTCCTCTGTAGTTACCATGAAACAGGGAATATACAATGAAGCTAGTGATGTGTTATCATCTAAGATTTCTATGAATGCTATTTCTGTCTTATGTTCACACTGACTGCTGGTCAAACATTCATCCACTACAACTTGATAAAAACAGGAGTTTTAAAGAATTATCACAGCTATTTATAGGTTATTTTCTTTTCTGTCTTTTATCTTGCCTGAACAGTTGGCATGATAATGGCTCAGTGTTTGGGTTTAAGTGAATCTTCCAAAATAGCCTTTTTTAAAGCTGTTAGTTTCTCACTCGTTCATCAGGGTTAAAAATATCCATATTTTTAATAAATACATACACTTTGATATCATCTAGGTAAGCTTTATGCAGGCATAACTGAACTGCTGTATCCGTCCCCTTCAGACTTGACTTGTGCCATAGTTCCAACAGAGATTTAATGAACAAGTCAAATTGGATGCAAACTTTCAGAAGTTTCATAGCTCTAATCAGCAAAATAAAAGTGTGCTAGATAATTACTGGAGTGTTAAGCTGATATTTATCTCTGTAATCCCCCGATGAAAGAACAAGATTTCACAAGAAGAGGCTTTATATTTAATAACCATATACAAAAAAAAAAAAAAGACATTATAGCAAATGATTGAAGGCCAACAGTGAGCTGTTAAACACCAGACTGTTTACACCTTCCCCCTTCACTCCCCCTGTGAAACGCTTCTCTAACGTGACCACACTGGCTGTCACCAGGATCAGGCTCATAGCTATTCTTCTCCCTTTCCTTCAGCACTCTGCTTTCCCCCACCATTTATTTATTCCACGCTCTTCAACCTCTGCTCTCTCAAATTCATCACAGCCTTTCCTGCTGGAAATGAACATTTTTGCAAGAAAAAGCTGTCAACTAGCAGCCCGTACCTCTGCCTCTGAAGAAGGCCTACCGTTCACTCAGGGCACTGACGCTAACATCATGCCCATCACTTGATGTAGACTCCATTGACACCTCTTCACAGAAGATTCATGGTTGGAAAGGACCTCCTAGATCACCAAGTCCAACCATACCTTCAATAGGGCTGCGTTTGGTTTCAGACCTGCGCTGATGAGGCTGAAGCTGAACACGTTCATACATCTGAAGGACAGAGCTCCTGACCCATCACCACAACTTTCTACTTATCTCTATTATTCCAATCCTCTGAATAATTGTTTATTTTTTTAATATGGGCAAAACATTCTCCATTCACGTGCCAAAAAGATCAAGAGTCTCAAGATTCCAGAAAAATATCAGCCAGCAGTTTCCATACAGGACTTGCCCCAGTGACCACCACTTCAGCAAATCCATTAGTCTCCGAACACAACGTACCATTACTAACAGCACTGAACAACCTTCGGAGCTGATGCTATTGTTTTTACTCGGTTTAATCTTGCTGTTTCAAAAGCTCACTAAAAACAAAGCCCCAGAGGTCGTGAACACATTTGGGGCATTTCAAGCTTTTTTTAAAACCCCAGGCAGAACAGAGGTGCTCAGCACATCCCTTTTATCAACCACCTTCCACCAGATCATTACAGTGATAGTCACACCTACATAGGCACACAAATACTTTTGATTAAAAAAAATGGTTACAAATGAAGCAAAAACACCTCAAGAAGAATACGTGGATTTCAGCAGTAGAACATGTCTCCATATGCTGAAGGAAAGGAAGCAGAGAACAGATGGCTTTCTTGCTTTGTCTTCATACTGCTTTCATACTTACGCTACTTCCTACTTTGGGTTAATATTTTGATCCAAACTGAGTGATTAACAATAAGGAGACAGACGGAGAATTGTATTTCACTCTAATTAGGCAGACACAATGAGGTGAGTTCTCAGCACGGTACAGAGGAAAATGAAGCATCCGTAGCTCCATTAGTGATATTTCCTATGCACAGGGGAATAACTTTTATTCCAATATGTGCAATAGCAAGAGAATTTTAAGAAGCCACAGACACGCACAAAAAATACAGGGTTTACAGTGTCATTAATGAAATACAATATCATAAGGCCTTCTTTCAGGACAAGACTTCTCCTTAACTTCAAGCACTCTTTTACCTCTCACTTGGAGAATGAAAAAAAAAAAAGGGATAATGTCCTATTTCAATGCTGGAAATAACAATGGATTTGCTCTTTTTAAACAGTTTATGTAAAAAAACTGCCATAAACCTGGTTTTAAACAGACATCAAAAACCTTCATGAATGTTTTGTGCAGCTGAAGAGTCACTGGATGTGAGCTGACTGCATCTACACCCACAGTGAACCAAGCACATGGATGGAGGACACGACTGATGCCATAAAATCCAGGGACAGACGTGTAGGCAATTGCACATGGAAAACAGAAGAAATGGAGCTCTGGGGAAGGCAGAAGGCTCTGCAAACGGGGTGCAATCTGGGGGCCGATCTGCTGAGATTCACAGGCCATGCCCAGAACAATCTGCCTACCAACACTAAGAGCATTTACTTCTGTGGGTTTGCTCATGACTAAGGTGCTGCCACATGAGCAGGTCAGAAAGGGCTACTTTCTGGCAAAATGCTTGAGACCAAGTTACACGTACAACAAAAATGCCCAGCTATTTGTAGTTTCAGGCCTGAAGGTGAGAGCACACGTGCTTGTACGACCTTGTCCAAGAGACTTGGTGCGCACAAAAGCTGTACAGAAGTGAACACCCTGGTCCTTTGTACTGAACTTAAAGACTGACATGGAACTTGGACCAAGAAAAACAACCTGTGGAAGGGTCTACAAGACTCTAGTCCCTTCAAAGTCCCCACACTGATGTTGGGGAGGTGTCTCAGTAAGCTAGACATGCATCTCACCTGCTTTCCATGATGTTTTTGCTCTCAAAACAGCTTGTACTTTATAAATGACAGCAAAGTGATGGCTAAGTTATTATTGCCAAGACAAAAAAAAAATACAAAGGAAGTGCCAAAAATAACACGAGGTCTGTCGTGCTCAATGCAAGTAGCAGGAGCCTGACCAGCCACAGCACAAGGTACCGGCCAGCAGGGCCCGGACAGGGCGTATTCGAGGTGCGCAGGACAAGATCTGATGATTCAGCTCTTCCAATAAACTCACCCTGCTCTATTTACAGTAAAGTACAATGACCTCTCAATGTCCCTTCCTCTCTCCCCTCCCAGAAGCATAGGAATTGCCATGGTGACTGATGAGTGTCCCAACAATTTAATACCCTGCTGTCAACAGGAGGTGGTACTCAGTGCTACAAAGGAAAAATGCAATGGCCCTGCTGCAGGCAGTTGGAGAACAGCTAGTCAAGAGGGAACCTTTCCCCCAAACCCTTTGCCATTTGATATTGGCTTATGGCTTCAGTAGCAGAAGACCCAGAACCTGCACAAGGAAGTATCTGAACACAAACACAGCATTAAATGTGGGCTTAAAGGCAGATGGTCAAATCTGACAAGGCTTCAATGGACTGTTGCCCTGCACACAGCCACGCTCCCCAGCTGCAGCCTACGGGTCAGTCTCATCAGGGTTTGTTCTTCCCCTGCACAAATCTCAGCCTTTCTACGAAGGGCAACAGTTCCACACATCAAAAAAGACCTGGTCTATAGTGACAACTTAAATACCAGTGCAGCTCTTAGGCTGCCTTAGGCAAAGAGACACAAGCCTGCACTGAAGAGGTCCACAGATTTCCTGGGAGCTGCCCCAGTCCAGACCTTAAAGGGATATCCCTGCACATAGACTCCATGCAGAAGCAGGTAACTCACAGGAAGATACTTAAACCTGGAGTGGCCTGGCAGTAGAATTTGATGCTATCAGCACTGGCTTGAACCAGATGTCAAAGGCTCAGTCAGTACCCACAACTGGGTCGAGCTTTCTAGAGAATTCACCACTCGTCACAGCGAGATCTCAGGTCTTCTTGGAAGCCTAGAATTGCCTCTTCACACCAACAACAGAGTGACAGACAGCACTGGCCCAGACAGACAGAAAAGGTTCCTGACAGTCTTTTACAAAACTATTCTGGACCAAGACTTCTTTTCCAGTTGTGATGGAGAACTCTTTCAGTCAAAGAAAGCAGCATATGGAAAACCCCCGGCACTGCATGTTCTCATAATTTTTGGAACACTGTAAATATTTGAGTCAGTAGATCTTAATCCATAAACACAGCTGGACTCGAGAAACAATGATGGTAACTTATTATAATTTAAACAATTGTGTAACAAAACAAACCAATGATAATCACTTTGGTTTTCTAAGGACAATAGGCACAACCTTTTCACAAAGTTAACATGATGGTATGTGTAATTACATAAAAAATAAACTTACATATGCTAAGATAAATCATTCTCAGCTTTTAAAGAGCACTGTAGAGGAACGACAGTGGAAGAGAAAAGCTGTATGGTGCAAAGCCAGCATTTCATATAATGTACAGAGCTGGAATGGTAACTGCCAGCCAAGGGACATCCCTGTTCCCTTCTATCGTCTTCCAGAACATATTCATTTAATTGCTTTATGACCAGGAACATCATTCCCCCAAGTTCACCCTTAATGTAAGCCCTTATGCACACAGTTTACATACAAAGAACTAGTGGCTGATCTCTGCTGTAATTAGGGAGAAGAGCATTTATCCAAACTGCCAAAGAACAGACCTGGGCAGTCAATTCACATTTTAAAATAAGTTAAATGGGGTTTAAGTTCTTTCCTAAAAGTTCAAATAAGTTCATTTCCTTCTTATTTCAATTGCTTCTTAGCATTTTCATAAGTGTTTGCATTCAGCAATATAACCTAGAGACAGAAGTAAACACAACAGGATTCAAATCCATTTCAGAATTGTCCTAAGCAGGCTGGGTGCTGTTCTGAAATTTTTACCAGAGATGTAAAGTGGATTCAACTAACAGCAGAACACGCAGCCAAGACAAAAACTATGCAAAACCAAACCAGGATTTAAATGCGTACACTTCTTTGTAAGCAAAATCCTGATTGTGGCTATAAAGCCTTTACTATTTTGCTAACACCACCAGCCGCAAAACGATCTCTTAGGCTTTCATATTTTACATCCAATTTTCAAGAGGTAAGATTCCTACTCCATCTTCCAGAATCTAGAATTCAGTTGAACCCTGCAAATAAGGAAGGCTAAAGCTCTTCAGTCAAGCATTATAAAGGTCTGATATTCCAGAACTGCAGTAGTCATACTACCAACATTTGGCCTCTTCAGTTTGGACCCTTTGGAAATTGAAGTGGATAAACAGATAAAGCAGCTACATAAATGCTATGAGCCCCAACTTCCAGCTCTCTGTAAAGTCATCAGTACCAAACAACATGAGAGCTGTTATCTAGAACTAATTCCTTATACCAGGAAAATTCTTAGGTCTAAAATTGCTAGTCCAAAAAGGAGCACACAAGCAAAACAGTCTATTTTCCAGCTCCCTCCCCCGCAATAAGACAGATGAGCCATATTAACTGCAACTTTCAAAAAAGAATAAATATATATACACCAACTATGGAAAACATCAGTTCCATAGCGCAAGTCTGGCAAAGTTATAATCAACTACAATCAGCATCTTATAATAGGAACTGACAGGGAAATTCTAGCTACTTGTGCTGCTTATAAATGCAAACATTATCTGGCAAAGGGATGAAGCCACAAAGCTGAGATCCAAGGCTGGGCTCGAATTTCCCTACATTTTCAGGGAACCTTGGTGAAGGAGTTCAGTTTGGTACAGGTGGAAATGTACCTACAGCAGAAGTCAATAATTAGAAGGCCTAAGAATAAGCAAAGGTTCAAAGGACCTCTTTGCATTTGGATTACAACTCTTTTTACAATAAAGAAAACCACACTGCAAGATGGTAATTTCAGTGCCTACCATGTGACCCCCTCAGTCAGGAAGCTGCTCTTCACACCAGCAATATTGCTGCTGCTCCATCTGAATATGTAAGAACATTCTTTAAGAACGGGAATAATAAATCTAGCACAATGACCACATTAATCCAGACTCGATGTGGCAGAGTCTGCCAAACAACCATTAACAGCCATTTATGCAAGTTCTGAAATGGGAGATCATTCACTGACTTGCAAGTGATGTCACTCTCCAAACGATGGAACATTTCTTGCTTTTTGTGGCTTTGCCACCCTATTTCTGCAAGGCTGCCAGGCAGGTAAACAGAATTCCACTTAATCTGTCTGCAACTTAAAAAAAATAACCCAACAACCTACAGCTTATCCATCAAGGCCAGCGTTTGCAGACATAAGTGCTTACCATTGACCACCTAAATCCAAAATTAGGAACATAAAGAAGAACCCTGCTTTTTTAAAGCCTTGCAGTAAGAATCCTATGCTCCACAGTGTTTTCCTTCTCCATGCTGTTCTTCAGGGAGGACCTTGAAGGGAGGAAGGGGAGGACAGAGAAGGGGGACATTGTGCTACCTGGATTCAGTATCTCCCAGACTTCAGTCCACTTGAACAGCAGGAGGACTGTCTAGAGAACAATTCTGCTCCACTAAACCCTCCAGCATTATGAAACTTATCTTCATTCCACATTGCTGGTGATGAGAGAGATTTAGGAGGAGATGAGTGACATGGTTGAGACCAGAGAGTTCAATCTGCTTTAATCAGAAAAGCAATTGCACCTTATCCACAGAAATGCTCCAAACCTAAGGAAGCTTCCTGATGAGTATTTCAGGAAAACTTACTCTTCCAACTGGCTTAATGCTTTCCACAAACAGGAGACTTCAAACAGTAAGCAAACTTTTAATCAAACCATTCTTGGCCATCTCTATAGGATACAAGTAGTTTTCCTACCAGATAAGTTTGCAACTGCAAGCCAAGAGCTGCCAGCATGACAGCACAGCTCCAGCACCACCACGAACAAGTAGTCAGATGCAGGAACATTTTTCTCATCATTTTCTGCACAACAGATCCATGATGAGTGCTCAGGGGAAAAGAAAGGAAGTCGCTTGAACTTGGAGAGTGGGAACGTCAGAAGTAATCACCCCACACCCACTGGGGTCAGCAGCAGGAGGGTGGGCCAAAACTTGCAGAAAAGTTTTGGCCTTATATGTATCAATTTCAGGAGTCAAGTCTGAGGGATCAAAAGCTGTCTCCTCGCCAGGCGACAGGACCTGGTCTCCAGTAGAATCCCCTCCTCTACTGCCCATCTAGGATGGTGATGAGCCACAGACCACTCTTCAGCTTCTGACCACGCTGGCACAGGCCTGAATTAACCTTGCCTAATGTACCAGAAAGCCACGCAGCACCTCAGAGCCCTTCATTGGCCACTATAGAGCAAAACATCTTCCAAAAGGGCATCAGGATACCTACCTGTGCCCATCTTAACTTTAGCAGGACACCAAAGCAACTTTCACCCAGCAACAGTGAATTACATGACAAAAGTTAAGTGGAGTCAATGCAGATGTTGAAGTCTCTTCTCCCTCTGCCACACAATAAGCATTTTTCTGTATCTGTACCACCAGCAGGATCTACATGCACTGGCTTAGTCTGATCTGGACAGGCATACAGCAAAGAGAATGCTGCTACTGTCTTCAGTAGGATCAGATTTAGGCCAAGACTAAAATTCAAACAAGAGTTAATTGGGCTACATGAGTTAGAGCCAAAGTACTCTCAAGCCAGTCTTTCCTCACTTTGTGGCTTAAATCTTTAAGTTGCTGAAACAGTGCAAACTGCAAACAGTTCCAGTTGAACCTAACTTCTGGATTCTTCCTTTTCAATTCTTGTATTTCTCCTTATAATAGTCTTCCCTCATTACTATTTCTGTGAATTATTCACATCAGAAATAGTGAGTCACAAAAAAGTACATAAATAGCTACTTATGTTACAGGAGAGAATCCCTCACTATTTTCAATCTGCTACAGGCCTGATGGCTGGGTCTCTCAGTTTGTCATTTCCAGAGTCCACTCACTCAGCACCCAAGACAAAACAAGTTCTGGGGGTGGGAGGGTATTGGTTTTTACTGAAAATAATCCAAAGTAAAAAAAAAAAAAACTTACTAAAAAAGAAACATTAAAGGACACGAGATAATGCAAAATTAAAGATTTTTCAGGTAATTCTGATAATAAAATGCCGTTAATTAAGTGAGCACCAAACAATCCAGGTAAATTTGAAAACCTCAGGCCAGGTATCTGAAAAGGCAGTTGCAGCCAATTGAGTCTGTACTCGGCACATTTGCAGTTTTGGGCTGTTTGTTGTTGCTTTCTTCCCCTGAAACACACAGCAATGTGTAACAGCTTCGATATTTCTGTGCTTAAATAGGTCCCCAAAAGGCAATGAGCACGGTGATCTGTGCCTTTGTACCCCCAAATCCTGCTTTGGCATTTCATCTCTGCTTAGTTGAGCCTTAATCTCATGCATAGCTTGTTTGCAGCAATTCTCGATGAGCCTCAAGTTGCCTATGCATTTAGGAGTTCATTGGTATTTTATGTTCTGAACTCACACAGAGCATTTTGACCCCAGTTTCCACAGAAGCAGCTTCAGGAAGGCTGCTGTTCCTTACAGGATGGTCCAACACATCAAGAGTATGCAACCTGGATCTCAGATAGGAGCTACTTTACCTCCTGCTTCTTTGGCGACTGCATTTTCCTGACAGTCTGCTGCCTCTAAGGCTGAAGAGGCATCAGCATCACATCAGCCACACATCTTTTCACATCTAACTCTGAGGATAATTTGTTGGATAGGACTCCTGGGCTAAAATCAGAGAGATGCCAGGTTCCCCCGCAGGCAGTGATGGGATCTCAGAGCAGTGGAAGCCTCCCGTACCCAAAAGGATTGGATTCCAACTTTGAAGAGCTCCCTCCCCTTAATGTCTATTCCAAAATGATTTGCAGATTTTTATAGAAGTGCAGTGGAGATGAAAACTAAGCATTACCAAAGGGGGGAAAAAAGGGAAAAACACATTTTCAGTTAAATTTTGAAAAGTCAATGAGACAACAAAATATGGAAAAGTTGTTCCAGATGGCAAGAACATACTCAAGGAATTTCATTTAATCACATTCATGCAAGATGTTTTGATCTGGATGACTTATATCAATTGCATACTTAATTTAACAGTCCTTCCTACCGAAGTAAATGTAAAGCTCCCAGGAGCAGGAAAGAGTCTCAGAGCTTCTAAGTGCAAGTACAGTATGTATGGAGCAGACAGCTGATGTTATTCTCTCGAGGAAAAGCAATGGTTCATCAAGACACCACAAGAATATGCCAGTTTTGAAAGCAGCCTCAAGGGCATATGGCCACCTGGGTTATCACCTCTCTGGTCACTGAGCTACCAAGACAACGGTCACTTCCCATGCCCTACCTGATTGGTAGGATGGCCAGGTCCCAATGCCTTGAAAATAAGCGTGATGGGCTGCGAGAGAGAAGGAACTCTAGATAAACATCAAGGTTCCAGCTCTTATAATCCAATTTACATTCAGCAAGCTCCGAGTGCTCTTGCCCCAAGGTTATCTACCAAATGGATGCTCCAGAGATGTGTCACTAAGGTGGCCCAAGACGCTCAGCTCTCCTCAAGCAAACAGGCAAAAGCCTTTTGGAGAAGTCAAACAAAACACTGACATTCCACTTGGAATGAAAATTTCACGTCCCACCCGGGTTTTCCCCCTGCTGCAGTCATTTAACCCACCTTCCAGAAAAAGCCTAATAGCTCCAAGATAATTCTTTATCATTTATGGCCAGGTGAGGTTCCAAGGATGCTATTTGCCTTCATAATTTCATTTACAAAAGCCTGGGAAGGGAGCACAGATAAAAAGACCTAGCAGATGAACGGGTCAGTATCAGACCTATAGAACAGATTTTCTACATTTCAAATAAAACATTTTCCATCTCTGAGGCCATAGCACCTCTCAAACACAAACATTAAAAGTAGATTATTTACAGAGGAGTTTTCCTTAGGAGTTGGTGTGTGCTTTAGGTGTAAACTGTCAAAGTTTTTTAAGATGTGGAGAATCTCAGTCACCTCCAGAACACTGCAAATGCAAACTATCTTTTCTGCACAGCTTCTTCCTGCAGCTGTACTCTGAAGGGAGATACACATATACATACCTGGATGTATATTAGATATTACTAGAATAACTGCAATAAGGCCTTTTGTTTGGCGACTGTTTATTTCTAAGAAGTGAAGCATGAGGAGATGTAGCTTGCCAGCTGCACATTTTGCTTTCCCATATCCCCAAACAGAGACTTAAAAGAGCCTGTTTATCAGATCTGTATCTAACTCGTATTCCACTGTGAGGTCTAAAAAGGAAATTTCCATTCTCACAAACGTTCCCCTTGTGGGGCATTACCGTCTGTTCCGATCATTCTAAAGGGTCCCTCTTTCCTTCCAGTCCAAAACCCACTGAAGCATTTCTTTAATGACTAGAAAACAAAAGGCTAGAGGCTTTCTTGCCTTAATTTATATACAAATACATTATCAATTAAAAGGTAACTGAAGAATAAAGCTGATAATGGAATGCCTTCTGCAGCCTGAACTGTAGCATTGCTACTACAACATTATAATAATTAGTTAATTTACCCTCTAATTTGACTCATTTTGCATTGGCAGACTAGAAGCTGCTGTCTACATGATTTCTCACTGAAAAACAGTGGTTGGAAAAAAAAAGAATTTTTTTCCACCACCCACCCATTCTATGCATGACCTTTTCCCTCTTCTCTTCACCACCACTGTAGATCTAGAATACATCTCCATGAAGACAGAGTTATACTCCAAATCCACTATGCAAGCAGAATTTTATTAATTGTGACTGAAAAAACACCAAACCGATGGCTTCAACACTGCCTTGGCATCGCAGCCAGCCTGCTGGGTTCAGCTCAGAGAGATCTGCAGCAAGCTTCTCTGTGAAGAGAGGCCTTTCACTTTGCCTTCCACATGCCACCACCCTCACTTGGCAAAGGGTTCATGGTAAGTCCATAAATTCCCCAATTATTCCTCTTGATATTCAACATAACATCCCTTCTCACCTAAGCTGCTCGGATGGATGGAACATCTGTAGCTCAGAAATGCTGGGGGTAAAGAGGTCGAAGCAAAGCTCTGCACTTCAGCAATGCCCTCATAGGACTTAGATGTACATTTCTTTCCATCAGGAACCAACTCTTTTGCTACCCCACCTGTGCAGCCAGATGTCAGACAACAGTAACTCAAGCCATTAGAAAGTCACTTCAGAACCTGTATGCTTAAAACAAAAAGGCAAGGAGACAAAAACCTGAAAGTAAACAGGTTATTTTCCAATTAGTTCAACACTTGGAAAAAATATATCTTGCTTTTTCAAGTGTTACATTTAGCTGTATATGCACAAGATTGGGGATACCCCTTATTTCTCAAATCAAGCTCCATTTTGATGGCTTCCCTAAGATGAAACCCACCATTATCTAAAAAACAAAACCAAAATATGTGTAACTCAGAGCAAGCATTT
Source organism: Megaceryle maxima (assembly GCA_024605025.1). Classification (NCBI taxonomy): domain Eukaryota; kingdom Metazoa; phylum Chordata; class Aves; order Coraciiformes; family Cerylidae; genus Megaceryle; species Megaceryle maxima. Next base: position 161,114 of record JANHGN010017199.1, read on the forward strand.
GCCAAAATGTTATCCTTCAGCAATTCTTTTTAAACAAACATAAGGAAATGAGATGACCTTTAAATCGCTTCTTGACATGTACTAAATCTACTGAAATTAGGAAGATTTTCTGGAAAGAGCTAATTTTAGTACTCATAGTATATTTTTAGTGTATGTTAAGAATATTTTGTATACTAAAAGAATGCTGGATGCAGTAACACTTGAGGGAGTTGGACAGGCTTTGAAAGGCTAGGGTTTAGGTTAAAGGACAGTAGTAGTAGTAGGTGAAGGGTTTGAAGCAAGCAGGAAATAGCCACCAAAGCTAATCAAAGTTTGCATGGACTGGCAACCACCCCTTTATTACCCCCATCCTCTTTACCTTCAAAAGGAGAGCTTGGGGCTTCATTAGTAAACAAATTCCTTCTCCCACCCACCACCTTCTGGTCCTCAGACACAGAAGGTAGGGGACAAGTGACACAAGTCTGATCTGCAGGCTGCACAGGTAGGTTGGAACAGACAACTGAATCCCAGCCCTAAACCAGGGTGAGCTGCCTCATCCCACATTCCCTTTTCCAGAGATGTGAATTCCATATTCAAACGCAAGGCGGGCAGCAGCAGAACGAGTATCACAGGAACTGGTGCTGCTGAAACTGCACACAGAAGGAAAGCAGGCAACACGGGCTGCCTAGCGAGAACCCCAAGAGACCCTGAGCACGTACGGGGTGCCTAAGTTGACGCGTACACAGACAGTCATGCAGCAGAGGGTTTGCTGGAGACCTCTGCTTAGCGTAAGCAGCTTGCCTTAAGGAGGAGAGTTGTTTCACTGGCAGAAAGGACTGCAGCCTGTTGTTCCAGTCTGAATGCCAAGAGGATTCTTTTTTGGGCTGTATCACTGATGGGGTGCGATGAGCAGCACACGCAGCCCAGCTCAGGTCCATATGATTTCACAGAGCTACATCACTCAAACTGGATAGGCTGAGCACCACATGTAAATCACAGACAGCCTGGTGCAAGCCCGCAGTAAGAGCAGACAAGGATGAAGTGAAACACAAGGAGAATTTGAAAGAGGTTACATTTCCTGGACCATGACAATAATTCTGGAGAACTGAGGGGCTCAATTAGCAACTTTCCACCTAGTAAGTCTATTGCTTAAGAAACCCAGCACTGTGAAAATTGTGGCAAAAATCAGAAGGGTTAGATAGCATTCATTAAATATGCAGTTCTTAATGATAAGAAATTGAGAGCAGGCAGCACAGTTCTCCCTATTTCTCACTCACACATGGGTGCATCCCGTGCAAAGCTCATACAAGAAAAGTTTTCAGAGTTTGGAGACATAAGCTGTGCTGTCATTTGTTCCTGACTAAATGAAGGAAACGCTCTACTCAAATTTCCTAAGAGCAAAAGCACTGACCAGAAATACACTCATACTTAGTAATGCCTAATTCAGTCTGTAGCAGCTCCAACTTCATTCTCTTCATCCTCCCCCCTCCTCAGGGTAATTCCTCCTTGGAAATACCAGCAGCTCCTTGTACTAGTTTCTGTGGATCCTCCTGTGGAGCACCTCACCCCTGTGCTCTACACTCAGGAATTTCACTTCAAAACAAGGTGTGTAAGAGTAGGTCACTGCAATAGACAAACTGCATGGGCAAAAACACCAGGGAGAACTAAAAAACAGAAATGAGGATTTAAATCGCACACAAGATGATCTTCCAGCCCTGCAGCTTGTGAAGTTGTTTTCATTAGAAATAAATCAGAGTAAGGACAAAAGTTTCACGTCTCCATCTTTGTCCTCTGCAAGGGAACTCCAGAACAGACAGGACGACAGAAAAATCCCAAGGACCTAGCTCAATACCACCATTTGAGAACAGATCCAGCTCTCATAGCAAGTAGTGCCTGTTCAGGAGACATCAAGGATGCACCCAGTCACAATGTTAAGGCAGAGAATGTTTGGATTGTTAACTCAAGATGCTCTCCAGGCTCTGTGGTGACCCAGCTGGTCATTCCTGATCTTGTTTGTCTGAGCAGCAGAACAGTCCACAGATCAGGGTGGTTATGAGTAAGCCAGCATCTATGTGTTTGTGTTGACAGCATCTTCCCAGAAATGATCACAGAACCCGACCGGCACACACAAGGTCTTTAGACTTTTTTATACATATGTATGTATAACGTATTTGAAATCTCATTTCAGATGAAAGCCTGAAATGAGATTTTTTTTTTTTTTGCCCCCCACCCAGCCTTTTGATAACTTCCTGTGGACAAAGACCTACAGAAGCTGCTGCTCAGCACAGGCTGCGCTTAGTGCACGTATTTAAGGATCGCAAATAAGCCTTCCTTTGCCAAATATTTCCACCCATGGGGTGATTTGTTTACATACCCTGTGGAACATGATCAGCAGTTACTTGGGATATACTGCGCCTTTAATGTTTGAAACCTAGCATGCCACACACTGGGAATCAGGTAGCCTCAAACTGTTTGGCTTCACAGAGAAGCACTGCTCCAGATGTGAAAGAGCATTATCTTCGCTTTTTGGAGATGACTTCCCCCATGATTCCCTTTTTCCCCCTACCTAGAAATCCAAAAACTAAAGCTAGCAAAGGCACAGTCAGGAAATAGAAGGAATTATATGGCTCCTGCAATATGTAATACATTCAAATCAACTAGAAAAAAGCGACCAAAATAACTATGAAATTTGTAGTTCTCTGGAAATAGAAGAGCTTGGTTTTCAGAACACAGGGGTGAACCCACACATTACTACTACACAGGAAGCCCAACGATGGAAGCATGTAAGTTCAGATTGTTCTGGCCATCTCAACTGCTTTGTTTCTAAGCCTTTGTTGAGAAAGGGCAAGAAACATTCAGCTTATACATTAGGACTTGTGGGAGACTCAACAGGAGGCAGAAATATATAATATTTGAGGAAGAACACTCTTGGGCTATGATATCACTTGCTATCCCAGCACTACGGTGCTCTTGCTTTCAGTCCATAGCACTCACATGTAGCCCGCTGTCATTGTACCCAAAGTTCTTCCTCGTGCAAGGACTAGTCACCTATTTTCATATGCGAGAAGCTACAAAGAGACTCTGATCTTGAGTACAGCACTTATCCAGAAGGGTATTTAACCAGGCTTTGGCTCTAAGAAAACTGATGCTGGTCCAAAATGACTTGCCCAACCCTACAGAGTTCATCTCTGTCATTTTTCCCTATCCTCTTCTCCTACCACAGCAGTACACAGTTCTGAACAACGTCAGCCACGCTGGCCTGTGACCGCTGGCAGCAGGACAGGCTGCGTTCAGAACAAGCACATTATGGGCACAAAGGCAGGCAGGGTTTATGTGGCTTCTCGTCTCCATCACCTCTGCAGAGTCTTAAACAGTTTGTCCAAAACAGACATCTGCCTCCTTATGAAATCCTAGGGAGTTGAGTGCCAGTGGGTCCTTATTACCTTTGCTTAGCTGTCTGAAAGAGCCAAGATTGTAATTTCTTCGTATATTCTGACGGATCCCAGCACACTGTACTACTAAAGTAATGCTTTATTGGAGCCTTGCAGTCATAAGCAATGATTTTTAAAGCATAGGCTATCTAAAAACTGGACTGTGCTGCCCACCTCTATTGCTTGTTGCCAGCCAACGGAACTGGCAACAGGTAGAAGAAAAGATTTTGAGAAAAGACCTCGATTCTTAGGGAAGGCAGGAACCTGCACCACCCCTCAACTGTTGCTAAACACTCTGGGATCCTTAGAAGGCAGCTCAGCCACTGCCGTGCTACAGGAGAGCATCACTAGACACTGCTTAGAGCTAATCAGGCAGAGAGGAGTTACTGCTGTTTCCATACAAGACACGAGTGGAAGCAATAGATCAAACCGGGATCTTGGACTCTTGTAGTAAACACAAAGCATATCAGGAGGAGCTGCTGGCAAGCCCAGCATCGGAGAAACATGGGAATGTGCTTGTGACCCCATCTGCAGGCATCCTAACAGCTTCTCTGAAATTTCACAAGCAGGGGGATGTCCTAGATAATGGATGGGAGCCCAGCTGCCCCCAGATGAGGGAGTTTCCTTTGTGCACGAGTCCCTAAGTTATTTCAGCAGCATCTGGCAGTGACGTTCTTGTTAGGGCTGCTATTTATAAAGCCTGATTGTTCGTTCAGGGACAGCTCTTGGCATACGAGGCCTCAGGAGAGCTAGAGTGATCTGGTTAACAAAACATCCAGCAAGCTGGGAAATCAAGTTGGCTTTTGATTTATAATGCAGCAAACTAAAATTACGATTTGCCAGGCTCATTTTGGCACTCTCATAATTCAACTACAGTTTTGATTATTTAAAAAAAATAACAATTAAAAACCCACCAAGTTTAATTACCATAATTATGGAAATACTCAGAGTGAAAAGGACTTGAAAATAATGAGGCAAACTCACGCAGCTCAAACTCCACCAATTAACAGGATGGTCGGTTTGCCAGACAAGTCTCAGCAACGGAAAACCTTCTCCAGTGGCACCATTGCAGCAGAAGGTGTCTAGGGTTTATTACAAACCTATTGCACCCTCTTGTGCCGAGTTGTCAGAGTTACTTGGGCTTGGTTGGCTTGAAACTAATTGCTCTGCAGCACTTGACCTTCAAACCAGCTCTCCTGCAGCAGGCTATGGCAAAGCACACGGCATCCGAGCAGCAAACGTTGCTGGGCGGCTGCACGTGTCCAAGTGATGAACTAGTTTTCTGAATATTGACTGAATATTACCAATTTCCAAGCTTTTGGAGCTCCCTGGGGCTCTCTCTTTTTGCATATGCAAGGTCAGATTTTTCTTGAGCTCAAAAGTATCAGAAACTTTGCAGAATTACTTGGTAGCATGCCTGCAAATCTGCCTGGCCAGACAGAGCTGAACTGCACCCCTCCTGGGCTTCCCATGAGGACAAAAAAAAAACCAGCTAAACACCTATAAACACAAAGAGGATCCCTGCAAAACATGAGTAGTTCTCCTCCTGCCTTGGCTCAGGCCTCAGGTGGGGTACCACATCCAGCATCGGTGTTGCAATTTAAGCAACACACAGAACTGGAGCAAATTCAGAGGAAATGAGTAAGAAAAAGATGTCTAGGAAACTGAGTGAGAGACAAGACTGAGCGATCAGGGAATGTCCTGCCCAGGAAAGATCATCAAGTTCCTCTCAGTCTTTAACTAGGCAAGAGGGAGCAAAACCAATTTTTTCTCTCCGCTCCTGGTTGATAGGACAAGAAATAACAACGCTAATTTGAACCATGGGAGATTAAGGTGAAATATTAGGAAGACAAAAATCTCCTCCATCAGTCTGGTCAAGTACTCCCTCACTGCAAATTAAAAGCAGATTAGGCAGGTATGTCAGGAACAACCCGGGTACAACAGATCCTGCCTTGAAGCAGCGGGCTGAAATAGGCGATTTCGCGAGGTCCCTTCCAGGCTCGTTGCTATTGTGTTCAGCTCTGGAATTGTTCCTCTCCGATTAACACCAAGGCTTGTTTTCACAGTATCGCACACGAGCTCGTCCAACAGCTAAATACAAAAGTTCTTCTTTGGCAATCACATCCACAATCCCAGCACTGTCTATCTCCTGCTGGTAACACCAGCGGTAACGCTAATTTGCAGCTCCTGATCACAGCGAAAACAAAACATTTCTAAACATTTCACTGTCTTAACTGCAAATTTTAGTCCGAGTTAAAGCTGGTTCTGCTACAGCATGAAAAATATTTCAGGCAGAGAAAATCCACAAGTGTCTAAATCAATAGACTGAATTGAAAGCAGGATCCTCAGCTGCTGCAGCCAGTGCAGTGCCACAGCTTCCCCCAAGCCACTTTTGGCCCATTCTTTCCCAAGGATGAAATCTGAAGAAAATACACCACATAACTTAAAAAAGAAAAGGGACAAGATCGCCAAGCCGCCTTGGTTCAACAAGGACAACCTTCCCTACATCTCTTCCTCCTGGAGGGAAGCTGCTGCAGCAGGAGCGAGGGATCTGGCTGGATTTGCTGAGTGCTGAGGGGGAAATTTCCAAAGCCTGGCTCAGGGGCGGGTAGGACGGGCCTGGAACAATTGAAACTAAATTGCATTCTAATCCATGAATCAAAACCCCTGCAATTACCATTTGAAGGCAGGTGAAACAATAACAAATAATGAACAGAGAGATGTTTCAAGTCTTTGCTGATGCACTCCCTGTGCTTACCGCAGAAACTGCTAGCTGGACACATTTACCCAGAGCCAAGGTGATTGCCTGTGATAGCCCCAGTTAATCAAGCCTGAGAAAAATGAGTATAATCTCCTGTATTGTTAAGTCATATTTCAAACCTCCTCCAGCATGCACCCAATGTAGCTTTTATAATCTTTGCTTAGATTTAAAATGGAAGAACTAAAGCCACGGATGAATTGGACCGAATAGCACGTTGGCTTTGAAATGGAGCACTCTCTTCAACCCCTCAGCATGCAATAAAAACCCCACGTAAGTAGCAACTCATACACATCTCACTTAACGTGGGTCTATAGTACACAAGATGAAGCTCCCTGCACTGACGACTGTACAGTTCTGATAAGATTTACATAAAAATTCATATTACAGACCAAGACTGTTGAGTGGGTGTTAGTCAAGTTCCTAAAACACAGGTTTCTGCCCCATAAGGCTGGTATCTGCACACTGATGACAGGTTCCTCTAAACATTTCTTAGCAACCCCTTCAAAGCAGTCACAAACCACAGGTTGAAACCCAGCGTTTTCAGTAATTTCCTGGTATGTGTTTCTTTGTCTCTCAATCCATCTAACCTCTGGGCCATAGCCCTTCTCTTGCAAATCAGCCATCTTTAACACTCGAACTTTCTCTTAGCAGCTCAAGGGACTCATAAGTGAGAAGGAAGAAGTGTTACCCACAGCCAGCACCATGGAAACCTTTCCATATTAGCAGCAAAACTTCAGACTAGGCTCTGAAGTCAACACAGAGGAGAGGCTTAAGCACCCAGCTCCATGACAATCAGCATTTCCAGCCTCAGACTCCCAGAAGCACAGAATGATGGCAGGGAATGTTGAATCCCAAAGTGGGATGAAGGCTCCAAGATGTGAACGGATCTCTCGGGGGTCTTCAGCTGCCAAAAAAACATCCCTAATTTTTACTTTCAGGTGCACTGCAAGAGCAAAGGTTGCTGCTTGCATCACTGAGCTACTGATGCTGCCCAACCTCACGCAGCAACTCATTTGGAACAGCACAGGCTATTTTGCAGAAAGGATGATTTGTCCTAACTGCTTTTGTTATTGGACTGAATAGAAACAGTCTTAACTAACAGTGGGCTTTTGGCAGGACAGGTACAGAAACCCAGCGAGTGTTATTCAAGCCCAGTCCTTCCAGCTCAGCCTGCTATTAACACATAAGCTAAATCCCCTATCAACAGTACTGGAAGCTGTGTAGGTAAAATGAAAACAAAGCTGGCCCTTTCAGATGAGCTGATGGAAGGGGAGTGCTTGCCTGCAGGAGAACAGAAAGGGGAGGGGAACTAGCTAAGCCTCAGGCTCCAGGGAATCCACGGCTGGATGATTTCTGGGCACCCATCCTGCTCTTGTTCTCCTGGAATCATAGGGCATTAAGTTCACATCCACGTAGAGCTCACGCTGCTTTGGATCTGGCGACAGTGACGCCCCATCTAGCAGGGAGAGAGCTCCTCTGCTGACAAGCAGCTGGGTCAGGACCCGGAGATATCCCCGCTGCAGCCCCCACGCCGGCTGTTTGCCTTGGCCAGGGCTGCAGGCAGCAGCTGAGCTCAGCAAGTTGCATTTCGAGCACAGCACCACTGCAACCGAGGTTCTTTGCTGGCAATGTGACTCATGCTCCAAAGGTCACCTTCTCCCCTATCCCCTGAGCCAGGGGGGAGGAAAGAGGGGAAAAAGGAGGAGCAGAGAGAAAGGGAAGCTGATTCTCACCACAGCTGCAAGCTCCAGCTCTAAACTGCTAACCCCTTTGCTCCTTGGAAAGCTGACTCCCAAATCCCTAGGTGTTTCATTATCTCCTCCACTCCCTCCCAGAGCTTCTCTCAGGTAATTGTTCCCACATAGCATCTGCTTCAATCTGAGCCAGCTTCCTCCTTCACTGTAAGAGTTTTCAGCACAAGTGAGGCTTTATATCCCCGATTCCCTGCATAAGCAGTAAAAATCTGAGAGGCAAATAAGCAAGTTTGTTCAGGGACAAAACTCATACCCAGTTAGAACGGGAACCACCGTCCCCAGGGGAAGCTACGTTCTTCGCAACACCAAGAACCAGACTAAGCACAGAATCAGAAATAACCTTCTACCAGCCAGACGTGACCAGACACCAATGGACTTGCCTTTAGACCCTCAGCCGCTCACACACAGGCTGCTAAGATTCCTCCAACTCCAGGGAGAACAAAGGAGTTGTCATTCCCACAAGGCTGCTGATAAAGTGGTGGTTCGCAGAGAAGTCACCATTCCTGCTATGGACAGCAGTCAAAAGGAGCTCCGAGTATTTCAATCTTTGGTCCTGGTTAGGTCATCGTAACCCTCGCAAGACAAGTGAGGAATCATGAGCTCATCCCTTGGCAGGAAGGGACTAACTGTAGTTTGCAATATTCACAGTAATTTGTGTAATTAAATGCAGAGGGTGAAGTTCTCAACCTGGGTAAATCAGAGTAATGTCAATTTTTGCACTATTGAAGCAGCTGGGTCAGACAGTTAATAAAGAAGTTAGCTCTTATTTAAAATTTCCTCAGTTACCTTGAAGAAGACCCCTTCAAAGATACATACTGGGCTTAGGTTGCTATAGCAGTCAACTAACTGCTATCTGGTCAGTGCCGTAAAAGGCAAAGTGCTCTCCATCATGGCTCTGCCTGACTGGACCCGGGGAAAGGCAAAGAGCAGAGAAAGCATGGGTCAAAAACATTTTCATCAAGTCATTCGGATGCACATGAATAATCAGGAATCTCAACAGGCAACTGATTATAAAAATAGAATCATGGAATTGTTTTGGTTTGGAAGACATCTTTAAAATCATTGAGTCCAACTGTTAACCCAACGCTGCCAAGTCACCACTAAACACTGTCCCTCAGCACCAGGTCTATACATCTTGTAAATACCTCCAGGGATGGCGACTCTACCACTTACCTGGGCAGCCTGTTCTAATGCTTTACAGCCCTTCCAGCAAAGAGAAGTTCTCTATTATCCAATCTAAACCTCCCCTCACACAACTCAAGGCCATTTCCTCTTAACCAATCACTTGTTACCTGGGAGTTACCAATACCCACCTCTCTACAACCTCCTTCAAGGTAGTTGTAGAGAGTGGTAAGGTCTCCCCTGTGCCTAACTCACTAACTAGCTTTGTAATGATGTTCACAGAACCACATTCAATACTGCTACAGATTCCTGGAAGCACCCTGGTAACAGAAGGGAGATGGTTTATCAGACATGTCCAGGTTTTCCTTAGACTTAATAGCAGGCAGGAATAGCGTGAATTACTTTCTGTATTACACAAGGAGTACCGCTAGAGAACAGGGCACCAAAGCGGAGTACCCACAGCAGACCAGGTTATGAACACTGTATTGAACAAGGACAAAGAGATGAAGGAGTTTGGGCAAAGCAACACATGCTGGTCCATGAAGAAACCCTCCCTTTTGTCTATTCAGGCAACATCACTCCAGTTAAAAGGCACCAATCTGAAAAAGCAGGCTGGGATCACAGTCATGTCAGTGTTCATGAAGGTCCCTGGGTCTAGGTGCACAGCACTGAATTTGAACTTGGGTCCCTAATGCTTTCTTCCTCACCTCCCTGCTCAAACAGGCTGCTGTGGAAACCAGAAGGGGCATTTTGTGACACAGACCCCAGAAAGCCCACTCTCTCGTAACAACTTTAGCATCATGGCTCAGTAAAGGAAAGGAACACGATTCCTCCCGCCCTTGCCACCAATCCCACTCCAGTAGCACTCCAACCAAGGCAAAAAAAAAAAAAAAAAAAAACCCAACACCCTGGTTTACAGACAAAAGTATCAGGTCCAAAGGTTTTATACCAAGCCTGAAGCTCACAGCCGTGACCTGCAGGTGTGGTGGTGGCCACGAGTCATTTGCTTTTGCAGAAGCAGGCTTTGGGACCTGCTTTTAAACTGAAGTCCAGCAACTGAGTAGGTGGCCACTTCATATCTCCGGGTACTTTCAGAGAAGATTAGGTTAAAGCCCAAATCCAGGTTGACATTCCCTCTCTCTGAGAAACAGGCCTGTAATAAATAAGGCTGCGTGCAAGTTGTTTTTCCTGCTATACTGCTCTACTCAGCCACTTACTGCCAATATGTTCCTCATTAGCACTCTGGGAAGCTGCGAGTGCATAAGGCACTTTGTGCAGCCCCATTTTCATTCTATTCTCAAACACATGGAAACACTTTAAAAGTAAAAGAGCCTTGGGACCTGTGCAAGGGCGACAAGTGACGAGATGAGGAGAGGAGACCAGAGCCAGCCCCTGACAAATTTGAACCATCCAGTTTTTAACCCACAACAACCAAAAAGAATTGATGCTAAACAAACCTAGCCCTTTTCAGAAAGGAGATTACATGTGTAATGGAAAAATTACGGGTATGGGGAGTCTGGCCTAGAAAAATTGGTTAAAACTAAAAGCCTTCAGTTTGCTTTCCATGATTAATGGAACTTTCCCTACATGCAATTCAGTCAACATATCCATCCCCCTCAGAGCCTATTGAGAGCCCTCTTTTTTAATTTAAGGAAAATGGAATTTTAAGACTTTGTAACATTTCCACAACTTACTGTGACCAAGCGACTACCCATTTTCCCCCTTCAAATACCAACTCCCTCCCGAGGCAGAGATGGCAACCAGGAGAATGGTGGGGTATACTGCCTTCATCTGTCCTGCATGGGACAGCGTGCCTGTCTTTTTAAACCTGAAGGATTCTACGATTTTCTCATAGTGCCCTTGTAGCAAGGGGCAGGAGTAATGCCACAAAGCACAGAGCTGACCCAGTGGTGGTGTCCCTGTACCGTTGGACCTGATGGATCACGGCCCAATCCTCTCCATAAGTGAAGAAAACAGGCTTCATGTGAGCAAGTTTCTAATGAAACAGCTGAGCCCTAGCTCTAGACAACACAGAAACAGGCCATTAATGCCAACCCCACAGGAATTTAAGAGTTAAAGCTGTTGGAAGAAATATTAGTGCATGTGCTTTCATGCCAGTGGAAACATAAGAAAAAGGCTAAACTCTGCACTGGCACAGCAGGTTCGGCTTTGATCTCTCAGGAGGTTCATTTCCTTCATTAGGCTTTTCTTAAAATTCACTTTTATGAACCCTTTTAATTTCCCCCCCTGCATTTCCCCCCCCTCCATAAAAGCCTTTTTAGATTCATTCAACAAAGGGGCAGGGTGGGGGAGGAGAATCTCATTTAATTGCCACTAAACGTTACCTGAAGCAGCGAGTCACGTACAGGGATGCTGGAGCTGTTCATTGTGCGAGTCACAGGAACTGAAGGAGGGAAAAACCCCACTAAGGCAATAATAAACCATTAAGAGGAACACGGGGAGGAGAGAGAGGAACAGCACCACAAAGCACCGACAAAGGGAAAGGTGAGGCAGGACTGGGAACAGCAGGGAGATCTCCAGCAGAACTTGGCTGGTCACTGCTGCAAAACAAGCAGAGTACTTACAGCCCATGTCACCCGCAGTCTCTCTCCATTTCATCTCCGTTGGTGCTGGAGAACTGATCAAAACAGAACCTCACCCCATTTCAGGTGTCTGCTCTGTAAATACAGCAGGGTGACACAAGCCCTTCCTCATAGCAGGGCTGCAAGGCTTCAAAAACCCAGAGTAAAGGAGTTGAAATGGGGTACAACATCCCCCTACTCAAGCTCCAGCACCAAGGTGACTACAGCATTTGAGCAGGTGATTTCTGGCTGTGTTCCTACAAGGAGAAGCATGGGAACAGAGGGGCACCTGTTGAAATGCCTTCCTCTGCTGGCTGCAGTAGGCAGAATTTGAACTCTGCAGTTATTTATGAAAGACTCCTTGCAAAAAAAAAAAAAAATATATATATATAAATAAAGAATCATGTATACATCATCTCATCTGACACAAGCTACAGGTAACAGCGTTGAGTTCAGTTCACCAAAGAGAGATCGGGGTCCTTCTCAGCAGCATGCCACCTTACATCACAGCAGCTTTCTAATGGCAAGGGAGGGAAAGGTATTGCCTGGGTCACCGAGTACAGTCTCTGGCTAGTGTAGTCTACTGGACTGTTTAGTCACAAGAAGCAGCTTCATTTTAACAGTAGTTTGTGGCTTTACCCCCACTATTCCTATTAAAAGCCTAACTTCTTATGATTAGCCAGTTACTTGGAGTAATTTAAACAATGAGACAATGAGAACAAATTGTTAAGACTATTCACCAGCTTAGTCGTGTAGATGAACTTGCTGAAGTTCTTGGAAGCAGATACTGTTCTTAATGAGAAAACTGTGTCCAAACTCCTTCTTGGGCTGTAGTGAATGAACTCTCAGGGGTTGTGTCCTCTGACACAAGGTAACAACCCCCATTTTGCTCTCTGCTTCTACTAGAAAGAAGTTGCCATTTCTAGACAGTTTCCAAGGGACAGATTCTGACCTTAGACAAAGAAGCATGAAACATGAATGCACACAAGGAAGGCTTTTCAGTTACTCTAGTTTTAAGCCTGGTGTAGCAAAGATGAGGTTCTGCCCTACCTTTTCATTTCTGATGTTCACTTAATTCACTGTAACACAAACACAACCGGATTTAACAGGACTTGCTCATCAACTGCCATAGCTCTCAGTATTTCTTTAGTCCTGGAAGCACAGGCCTCTGCTTTTCTGCTGCATCAACCCCAGGCCTCCCCCCAGCCCAAACTCAATTTCAATTACATTTAACAAAGCTAGGTGGATGGGCAGCATGAAGTCAGATGAAGTTCAGTGCAGACAAATGCAAGGTAATGCACTTAGGAAAAGATAATTTGAACTACACAGGAAAAAAAAAACCCACCCAGAATGCTTTTGTGAGATAATCATCTGCTGCACACAGAGAGGTAGGGAACTGAAAAGACTATAATGGAGAGAGATGGCAAGTCCTTCCTTGGGAAGCAGCTCACCCCAGCTCGCAGTACTCTGAGCTCACCCTAACTCCTGCAGCACTGCAGCAACAGAAAAGCTCTGAGAGATCACAGAGACTTCCATGCAAGTAAAGCCTGAATGGGGTTTGAGTCTGGTGGAGTACGGGAAAGGAGGCGGGAACGAGCAGCTCTCTGTGCACCTTTGAGTCACAGCAAGCTGGGGTGGTGTGGGTACGCAGCAGGAAAGCCCAAGGCAGAGATACTTTGGTCCCCAGAAAACCTCCAGCTCTCCAGGAGTTATGAGGCCCTACACAGACACATTAAGCACCGGTGAACAGGACCCGTAACAGGCTTACAGGCATTTTACAGGGTAGGATCCTGTGTCAAACAGATTTCACAATGAGACCCTTCACATCCACTCTGCCTCAGCACAGCAGCTCCCAAACCCAGTGTGCGCTGGGGAGACAAGCCAGGGTGGACACAGGCACACAGAACAGCTACTCAAGCTTATGCTCAGCAGAACACAAGGAAATCAGAGCCTCAAGTTCCCTCTAAGGCCATTCAGATTTGCTGGAGAAGGGAGAGAGATTTCGAGCAGAAGCAGTCTCACAAGCAGCCCTCCTGCTCCCCACTGCTGCCAGCCCATGTCCAAACCTGGGGAGAAGCTCCAACACCTGCTCACAGCGACCCAGCAGGGTGAAGGAGAACAAGCCCGACTCCACACTCCCCATCCAGCGCTTTCAATACCGAGGTCTTTCCTTCCCCGCACCTCAGGAGGTCAAGAAGGGACAGCACAGATGGGGAAACGCAGCAATGCCCGCTCAGGGCTTTGCTGGCCTTCCCTGACTGCCTGCAAGCCATCACCCCCCAGGGAAAGGAGAGACTGCGGACCCCGTGGAGCACGTCCCAGGCTGGGCCGGGGCTGGGAGCGGATTTCCTGAAGTGTGGGGCCATCTGACGGCAGGAGCGGGCAGCGCCAGGCGCAGCTCCAGCCGCGGCCCGGCTCCGCTCCATTCATCTTCAGTAATTGAATGCGTGCCCCGGGGGGTGCACGGAGCAGGGGGGAGAGGGAGGGAGGGAGAACGGTATTTATATTTGTCTTCCCAGATTTAGTTTGTCTTTATCTCCAGCTATTTTGAATGTCATGGGGAGTTAATGAAGACATGTTGTGCATCTGCAACGCATGGAACAACTTCTCTCCTGTCTCAGCATATTAAATTCTTTCTTACTTACATTAGGAGACAGGGAAAGAACAGACACAAACAAAAAGGGAAGAGATAAAAGGAAAGCAGAAGGAGATAAGACAGTGGGGGGGAGGGGGAAGAGGGAATGATTTCAGCTCTCAACATCTCAGCATCATGCAACCTTTTCTAGCCCCTTTGCCACCTCTCTCTCACCCGGACATGTCAGCCCTGGAAGAACTGTCCCAGTCCATTTGGCAGGACATAAGAACAGCCCCATTATAGACCACTGCGCTCCACAGTCCACTTCCCACTACAAATGCAAGTCTGGGTGAGGACACCCAGCAGAGACGTGTCCTGAGCCGTAGCAGCCACCGCAGCAGAAAGTGGCACATCCCCAAGCCCTGCTATACCATACCTGCAGCTACCAGACCTCCCTCCAGAAAGTAGGAAGGAGTTGCCCTAGGCAAGACCTCAGGGCTCAGATACAGCTCCGAGGCTGGATATTTTTAGTTGCTCTTTCTGTACCACAGACAGGAAACTGAGGCAGACAGCAAATACAGGCTAAGATCTATAAAGGCTTTCTGGCCTCCAACCTCTGTCTTAAGACAATCCCTGGCTTAGATCTTGCCAGTCATTTCCAAAAGGGACAAGGCAGTGGCAGAGAAAATCCTGTTCCCCAGGACATCCCTTCCTCAGCTCTCCTCTCTCCCTCCTGGGAGAGGCAAGAGCACAGACTTTCCTTAATCATGGGGCTGTTCTCTTAGAAATTAAGATCTCCCCTTTCCTGGCACTTCCCATCCTCTCTCCTTCCCCGAGGCAAGATCTGGCACACCTTAGATGTTCTGGTTTGGCCTGAAGTTTTATTTAGACTGCTCCTTGCTTTGGGGATTCTCTGTTTATATCATCGGAGGGTGTTAATAAGGGCAGAATGGTTTCCAGATCCACACCAGCTGACTAGATTTCCTGAATCCACGCCATCTGTAAAAACAGAAATGTTCCCTTCTCCTTGTACACACAGATAAATGCATTAAGGCTAAACCTCCCGGGGCAGGAGTACAGGAGAGGTTTGGACTTCTGGCCAAATGAAACCCAGAGAGCTCTGGAACAAGGAACAGAACTACCATTTTTAATATGGAGGCTCAGCCGAAGACATGAAAGATCTCATCACTCTGTGGAGCAGACAAGAGTTTGACATTTTAAAAGAGCACACTAAGGAGTTTCTGGCACTTCTCCTCAGACGCATCTGGCACTGGCCACCCTCAGAGACACAAGAATATGCAAACTCAGGCCCTGGCTGGTATTACAGCACTTGCATATCCCTATCATTCAGCTCTTCCATTTCAAGGCAAGCTTCTCTGGAATCACTCGCTCACCAGCCACACATCACAGTCCAGAACACAAATCCAGATGCTCCTCAATTAGGGAAAGAGGCAACACAGCAAGAGAGATTCTTGGGAGATGGGACCCTTGGGGTCCAGTGCCTGGGTGTACAACAGGTTTGCTGAGAGTCTGTCAGCAGGAAGGGTTTGTTTCCTGTAAACCTGACACCAGTTTGATAACAAATTCCCAGTTTGGAGCAAGCTACGCACACCAAACTGGGAACTGAAAATCTGATGCGCCTCAGCCAAGGCTGCTTGGCCTCTTCCATCCAGATGCTCATCAGGCTCACACAAAAACTGCAACATTATCCAGGCACTGGCGTGCGGAGGTGAACACAGGGCTGAATCAGCTTCATGTTTCCACTCTTTGTTCCCCCCCCACCTAACACAGCCAAGTGCTGCCCAGGCTCCTAGGAAGGAAGTGACAGCCAGCACTACAGCCAAAAAAAGTCATTATTCTAGCACACCAGCACAAAAAACACGCTCAAGTGAAAACAGGCTGAAGCATCAAAGCGTTGGGCTGGCTGAAGTAACATAAGCAAGCAGTTCTGAAATGCTCACCAAGAGACAAGACAAGGGGGTGATGGTGTCAAGAAGTTAAGTCCCTCTCTCAGTGACTTGCACCCAGAACTAGAAGATCTACTGGGTCACCCCCCAGAGGGATAACTTTGCTAGTTCAACAAACCGCATCAGCTCAAACAAACTGCATCAGCTCAAACTATCTGCTGAGCTCTGCAAGGAAGAGGAGGGGGTTGACTTAACCAGGAGCAAGAGCAGACCCACATAACCTACCCTCTCCAAGCCAAATTAAGCGTCCCTCACGCTCAGCCACAGCACGTCCTTCAGTCCAAGCTGTTCTTTGATAAAACTAGCCCTGCCTCAAGAAGGGATGAGGATGCAACAGCTAAACTGGAATAGCAGTGAACAGCCAATCTACAAGACCTTAGGAGTGATCCAAATCATGGGGACTCCATGGCCAACATGTTGTATCCGCACCGCTCTGCATCCCAACTACAGAAGACAGACATTTCTTTCCTCCTTCTATGCCAACAATGCCCACGTCTTACATCTGATTTGGGGATGGATATGGCCTTCACTGACCCGTTCAAAGTCACCGCACAGGTGAGAGAGCGCCACTGCACCCCCAATGCCACCTGCTCCATGAACAAGCAGCTGCCCCGACCACAACATACCTGCCCAAACCTTTTAGTTCCCTGACAGGCTTGACAGCCCAGAACATTCGACTTCAAGGCTCTTATTTGGTCACAGTGGAAATAAGGATATTCCCCACTGGAAGCTTCCCCCTGCCCCAGTTCAATGAAACCCAAACACCTGGTTATTCTTTCCTCTCACATGAATAAAAATGCTTCCTACAACATACAGCTTCTACAGCTACAGTACTGCTGTGACCGCCTGGCGAGCAAAAGGACAGGAGAGCTGGCTCTTTGCTCAGCTTCCAAGTGCAAAGAATCCCGTGTGTTTACAATAAACCCCATTTCTGAGGAATTTTGCTCTGTGCCAGCCTAAGTGCTGCAACACTTTTCAAGGTCCTCAATCCTTGATGTGTTCAAAACTGCAACTCAAGCCCTAAAATAGAACGATGCTGCTCGCATTATGCCAAGGCCTCGCGGGGCACATGACAACTATTTACCTCAATTAAAAGCAGCAATTTGCTACACATTATTCTTTAAGTCACCAGGCTGCAAAAGAGCAGCCCTGCAAATACTGGCCTGAGTCCAAAAGCACTCCCATTATAAACAATCTTTAATACAGAACTATGCTAATGCACATACATGAAGTTTTGTAACTTAAATCCATCTTCTGTAGCTTCCATCCGATCAAATTAGCCAGTTCAGAAATGCAATTATTTCCAGTTCCAATGCAATACATGAACTTCATTACATCTGTGTATTTTACCTTCATTAACCTTCACCTGACCATCCAGTTTGATTTCAAGAACTCTGAAATACATGACATAAGCCACTAATTTTTTGATAGTTCAGCTTAATTTTCTGTTCTATATTTTGTGTTCATCTTAAAGAGCCTTGAAAGATGGTAAGTAATGAACTACATTCAATAGCAGTGGACCATCTAATCCCCAAATCCTCTCAAACAATAGCCAAGAACAAGCATTCCCATTTTCAACTTCTTTATACTATACCCAGCCTCCCAAAAGTCACTTTACATGGTTCATGGTTTAATTGAAGTTTAAAAAGTATTCCCTTCCGAGGTTTTTGTTGTTCAGCTGCTTTTGTGGGGGGCATTTTGTAGCATGGGGTTTTTTTACCACCAAATTTATTGCACGAGTCTGAAGCTTCCTTACCCTGATTTTATTTTTATATCAAAAAGCTTATTATTTATAGCAATAGCATGACTTCATCTCTGCCTCAGTTTCCCTACTGCATAACCCTCACTCAGGTGATCACACAGTAATTGCTGCAATGGCAGAACCTACAATCACTGTTCCAGTCATTAACGCATTTCATTGTTTCACACCATTGATTTCTTCTCTGCAGTAATTAAGAGCATGAAAGACAGGAATGAGCCTCATTAGCTCCCACAAGCGCAGGCGTCCTCCGTGAGCCTTTCCAAGGAGCACCAACTCACCGTGTGTACGCACGGGCATCTAAAGAGCAGGGGGTCTGCTGCAGATGGTCGCATTCCCTGCTCAGCCAGCTCACTGATCTCTCCACTGGCTGTCATAGGAGCGGCACCAAGCACCACAGGCATGGCTTTTTTTTTTTTTTTTTTTTGGATAACAAAAATCCCGTGTTCCAGCTTGTACAAATTGGAGAGACTGGGAGAGGAGCACAGTGGAGAGCGCTACCCAGAGCCATCAGCTCCAAGCTTCTCTCCCTTCCCCTTAAACGCCATTGACAGTCTCTCAGACTCAAGTAAGCCATTTGCTGGATCTCCCTTATCTTATTGTACATCAATTTGCTGAAACATTCATGGGATCACTATGCATTTCATTTACCCTTAAGGCCAACCCCTCTGCTTATTAAATTAAGAAGATGAATGAGAGATGTGCTCTCTTGCTAGCAGCCCAGGGGATTCATTAGTCAAGTAAATGATTGCACTTGCCTCAAGTTATGCTACTGCAATGTTTGTAATGTGTCTTCTGATCTCAGCTCCCCATGCACTTTTTGGAAACAAGGTTGGCTTTCAGACAGGTCACATTTAATTCCAGTCATTTGACTTCAAATAAAGGCCTCAAATTCACTATCCTGTTGCTTTCCTTTGCTCAGCCCTCCAAACATTTCACACAACAGACACACAAGGGGAAACAAGAGCTAGATGTAAGCTACCAGTCCTCACCCCATTTGTGTCCATATCAAGCACAGTTACCGTTTTAGCACTGACAAAGAACAGGTTTGGGTACCCAGTGACACCTGCTCTAACAGAACTGCACTGGGCAGAACAGAGCTTTTCCACTTGACCAGGTCAGACCATTAATTAAGCACAAAGGCAACTGTTAACAAGCTCCCTTTTGCCTTCCAGAAGGGAGCTGGCTCTAGGTAACTACATCCAGAATGGATCAGCATTTGTGTATGTGATATTAGGAAAGCAGGAAGAAAATGGCAGTTCAGAAAGAGTTTAAAATTCAAATCCCAGTTAAACTGCACCAAAGCACAGATGAGAAGGGGGTTAGCACACGAACTCAGGGAATAGTCATCCCCAGTTCTGCAGGACTGGTGCTTGAACAGCAGAATCTGGATGAACAAGTCCCAGCAGCCTGGGGGGATAACCATCACAGAAGAAACATCCTCTGGAGAGCTGCAGGAAGATAAGCAAATGGAGGATTGCACATCTTAAAGGCTCTCGCGGGTTGTGCTGTCCTGTGTGCGGACTACTGGAAACGCAGCCTGCCACCTTGCACCGAGTGTTACAGCAAAAGGCACTTTCTGGGTAAAAGACCTGCAATCAAGCACATTCCATTTTTTAGGAATGACAGTGGTGAGAATCACAGTACCTGTCACCTGATAGAACTCCTAGAGATGCCCAGGTGGCTGTGCACTCTGCTACAAAAGTGAGTCTGAAACATCAGGAAAACTGCCCAGTTCTTGGAAGTTCCCCAGAAAAATCTGTAACCAACCACAAATGAAAGATTTGTGGAAATCTCCAGTGGAGTCTCCTTCTCTGGCAAACCCGCCTGGATGCATGCCTTTATGACCTGTGCTAGATTGTATGATCCTGCTCTGGCACAGGGGTTGGACTCCGAGAGCTCCAAGGCCCCTTCCAAGCCCTGACACCCTGCGAACTGTGATTTTGGGGCTGCTCTTTTCCCAGCATCGCACCCAAGCAAAGCAACACAGCAAGCCAGCACTCATGGCTATGAAATGCCTTGTGCTGCAGTAGGAAAGGGAGGCTCTCTGCAGCCTGGCAAAGAACAATGTGCACAGTGCACACCAGAGGTACCAACAAGTGTGCAAAAGAGAGGGACTAGTCTAACAGCAACAGCAGTGACGAGGGAACTCAGATGTCTGAGCTAACGTAACTGTCCTCCCCCTCCTTGCCATTGTCCATCAATCAAGTGCTTATTTACCCTACAGCTTCACCACAACTTTCTCACCTGACCTTCATGGAGTCATTTATATCCTGTCTACAACAAGAAGAACATGACAATTATGCTGCATCCGCAGAGAGTACAGGTTTTAGCCCGGACAGATTTCACACAGTGAACATGTCCAGGGATCACACAAAACAAGGCACGTACTGAAGGTTCATTTGAAAAGTAGCAAACAACAGAAGATGTGGGGTTTTTTCTGTTTTGTCACTAATTTCACATGAATTTTTGGTCAACCTGTGGCCAGTCATCAGCTGCTACTTAGATGAAACCACAAGCCCCTCCAGAAGTAAAGCTACCTTTGCTTAAAGCAGTATCAGGACACAGTCCCCAACAACGTGCCGCTCCAGGGAAGGACAGGAGGCAAGTCCAGTAACTTTTATAGATACAAGTCCCCCCAGTCACCAAGCCACATAATTAGGACAAAGAATAACCTTGGAGTAGCCTGTTACACAGCAGAGAATTGGACGGTGGCCACAGACTGCTGAAAAACTCCCTCTCCACTTACCCATCTGCTTACTTTGAGTGAAATTGTGGCTTTTACACCTGTATTTCTCTTGGTTGTAGTAGCTGCTAAGAGCTCTGGCAACCCCACCCAGGGAAGGGCTCTCAGGCCTACAAGGGGGATCTACATGACCAAGGGCAAGAGACAAGACTCACCAGCCTGGGCAGGGTTAGGATGCAGCATTCCTTGTCCTGAACAGCTCAGAATTAGTTACACTGTCACCAACTGGGAACCTGTACCCAAAGCTGCTTCCCATTCTAACATTAGATATTAGCAACATCTACAAGGCTTAGTTTGAAGACAGCAAAAGGCTCAGCAACAAGAGCTGCTGAGATGTTCTGGCACAGAGGAGGCTCCATCTCCAGCAGACCCTGGCCTCTTTCAGCAGGTGCTGCGTTTGCACACATCTGAGCCCCTTCAGAGGGCTCTCAGCTCTGCTCCCTCCGCATCAGCCACCCCAGGGAGGGCACGGACCAAACCAGCCCTGGAGACCCCCAAAGGGTAGGAGCTTACAGAAGCTTGGAGGAGTGGAGAAGGCTGGGTGGTGGGGGGGGTGTTGCAACGCACTCTACAATGGCTAAAGGGACAGCTTTGCAGCTTCTATCACAGGAATTACACATCCGACCAACGTCCCCCTGCTCTGAAAGGAACCCCCAAAGCCAGTGTTTCTGATTGCACCGAACCCCCTGGCAGGGGCGCCGGGACTGAGAAACGAGGTGCTCGACTCCCCTCGCAACTCCCACATGAACAGCCTTAGCCTTTGCTTTTTCCACGCCAAACACACAAAGCTGAGGAGCTGCCGCCATCTAGTGGGTCCGACCACGGCCCGCCTGTACCCCCCCAACGCCCGGCCGCCAGCCCAGGCCCCGAGCCTGGCGAGCACCGGGGCTCTCGGCATCCTCAGGGCCGCAGCCCCGAGAAGCTGCCCGTTCCCCCAGGGTCTTACCTCCCGGTCCCCGCACTGCTCGCCTCCAGCCTCACCCACAGCCTTGTCGAGAACCACAGCCCCTTTGCCCGGGGAAGAAACAGGCAGAAGCGGGGAGCGGCCAGCCACGCAGGGGGAAATAAATCCTCAGCCCTTAGTGCCTCACTGGAGCCACCTGGGCCGGCCCCGCATTGCCTGCAGCTGGGGCCGAGCCCCGTGCAGGGTCACGGCAAAGGGCAGAGGAGCCCCGGGAGCTGCCCGGCCACGTCTCTCCGAGGCACCCCCTCCCCTGGGTCGGCATGGCCTGCAGCCCCCCAGCCCTGCTCCTTCAAGCAGCCAACCTCTTGCCCTAACCTGCCGAGGAGGCTGCGGAGCTTCAGGGGGCACCAGCGTGGCCAGGGACAGAGTCTGATGGGAACAGTAAGAGGAGGAGGGAGAAGGTGTTCTCTGAAGGGGCTACGGTGGGGTGGTGGGTGCTTCTCTTTCTGTCTTAGGATGAAGTGCTGGATGTGTTCCCAGGCTGACAGGGTGAGAAAGTGCCAGAGGAAAAGCTGTACCTTAGAAAAAGGCCCTGGGAGGCAACTGTGATGCTTCCATAATGTGGGACAGTGCAGGATCTCCCAGACTGTCCCCAAGAACCTCTCTCCTAAGAGGCCAGGCTGAGAGAGTTTGGGTTGTTCAGCCTGAAGAAAAGGCAACAGAGAGACCTTACTGCAGCCTTCTAGTATCTGAAGGGGGCCTACAGGAAACCTGGGTGGGGACCTTTTACAAGGGCTTGTAGTGACATGATGAAGGGTAACGGCTTTAAGCTGGAAGAGATTAAATTTAGATTAGAAATTAGGAAGAAGTTCTTTACCATAAGGATGGTCAGATACTAGAACAAGTTCCCCAGAGAAGCTCTGGATGTTCCCTCACTGGATGTGTTCAAGACCAGGTCGGTCTTGAGCAACCTGGTCAAGTGGGAGGTGTCCCTGCTCACTGCAGGGAGGTGTAACTAGATGATCTTTAAGGTCCCTTCCAACCCATTCCATGATGTCACAAGAGGAACCTAAACTCCAGGGCTGTGTGGGTCACACCAGCGTGTCTGGTTGTCCTGCCTAAAGGGAGAAACAAAAACTAAAAGGAGAAGCCAGGTAAATATGTAGAAACGTAAAGGAAAGGCAAATGCCATGAGAAAAATGGATGTAATTAAACCAAGTCTGCTCTTGGTAGTAGGATTTTTGAGAGAGCTGTGAAGACAGACAGTGGAGGGAAAATCAAAGATAAAAGATCAATGTGCAAGCATAAATATGTTACTTCTGCTACAAAAGCACTTAGATGTTATTTCAGACAACAGCCTCTGTCTGCAGTTTTGTACAGAGAACAGCTGCGAGGGCTCTCCGTGTGCCTCTGCCTGAAATCTGCACAGCTTATTCAAAAGGCTTTTGAGATTACTCCCTTATCCTGAGAACAAGGAAAGGATTCGTTCCAGGTACAGAGCATCAGCTACTAGTCACAAAATTCAGTACCTAATATCACTGGGAATCAAAGTATTTTTAACAGGGTTGATGTTAGTAATTTTAGGGTGTCTTCTGAAGAGAGACATAAAAGGAATGACAAGGATTCTGACTAAACTCTCCTCTGCAGCTAGTGGAAAATTCCAAGAAATCTTCCATTATGTTGAGTTTTAATGTCTGCAATACAAAGCCTTGAACACACCAGACATCACCCGGCCTAGAGCGCCCAGTCCAACAACCATATCTCTTACTGGGTCTCAGAGGGGGGACATTCAGGGCATTATCTAAGGAGGGAAGACCTGAAAATTGTAAAGTTGCTCTGCCACTGTCTAATACTGCTTCACATTCTCTCCTGGGGCAGTGACACTGGCTGGCAGTGGTGGTTTTGCTGCAGGTGCCTGTGCAATACTGCAGGGCAAGGTTGCTCTTGTCGTGGTGCCATCTCTGTGATGGAGCTGCAGCAGCAGCAACAGCAGTGCCACCAGGTCTAGTGTCTCAAGAGCAGCCCTGATTTTGCTAGGGATGAAGTTAGCTTCAAGTTGGTGCTGTGGTGTCCTGACAAGGCAAAGGGACACTGAGACACAAGGCCACTGCAGATGGTGAAATTATAAGTCAAAGGGCTGATGTTGCTCCAGGTGGTTGCACTGCTGCAGTTGCGTGTGTTGTGTCCTGGGACTGAAGCTTGTCTTGTGGCATAAGATGCCTATACCTTTTCAAATTAATGTCTAGGTACCAATCTTTGGGAGAGATGCTGGATGCAGCATATATGGGGGGGGTTGCAGTTTCTGGCTCCAGTGTACTCCAGCAAGAAAGGGAAAGGAATATTTGTTGCTCAAAAATACAACCAGCTTGGTTTGTTGATCATTTTCAATGACACAGTCACCTTCTGCAGTAGGAGCTGAAAGCTTTTTGAAGCTTGCAAGGGTATGTAACTCTGACCTTATTTTGGAATAATATCCCTGTTTATAGCTCCTGTCACAGACAGAATAGCTGTGATTTCCTCTCCAGTGACATTTAAATCGAGCCTTGTGTTTCATGGGGTATATCCGAGAGTAGTTTCTCTGTGGTAGTCATGTCACTGCTCCCCAGACCTGTAAACATCCAGCACATGTACACAGTGTGTCACTAGTAACTGATACTGCTACAGAAACAAAAAGCTGTTTGCCTGCAGGGCTTTTGCCGGTGCTGAGAGCTGAGTTACTGGTGAATGTTGTGAAATATCAACATAAGGGTAGAATTGAGAGCTGTACTGATCTCGGGGATTTTGAGAGCTCTTCTTGTCTAGTTGCACCTGTAACGCTGTACTGAGACTGCACAAATGACTGTTCAGACTCCCATCACAAATGATGGACTCATCTAAAAAAGAGATAAAATACAGAAAAGGAAAAATATTTTACTCTGTATTTTGTTTTGCTTTGCTTTCAGGTAAAAAAGCTGTCAGGCTCTGATCATCTGAGCAATATTATGCACTACTGGGAGAAGGATTAGCTATTCTGGCTCTAGTGCACAGTGCCCATGGCTTAAGTCCCATGTTGAAGCCCCATGGTTAGGGTCTATTATTATTATAGAATTACAGAATCACATCGTGGTGTGGGTTGGCAGGGACCTCTGGAGAACATCTGGTGCCACCCCCCTGCTCCATCCAGCAGGGTCACCCAGAGCAGGGGGCCCAGCAGCGCAGTGTCCAGGGGGGTTGGGAATCTCTCCAGAGAAGGAGACTCCACAACCTCTCTGGCAGTCTGGACAGCAAAGAAGTTTTTCCTCCTGTTCAGATGGAATCTCCTGGGTTCCAGTTTCTGCCCATTGTCCCTTGTCCTGTCACTGGGCACCACTGAAAAGGCTCTAGCCCCATCCTATTGACTCCCATGCTTTAGCTCTTGCTCAGCATTGCTCAGCCCCCCTCTCAGGCTGCTCTTCTCCAGCTGCACAGCCCTGGGGCTCTCAGCCTGTCCTGGGCACAGAGATGCTCCAGACCCTCAGCATCTTTGTAGCCTCTGAAGGACTCTCTCCGATAGTTCCCTGTTCCTCTTGATCTGGGGAACCCGAACTGGTCACAATACTCCAGAGGTGGCCTCACTAAGGCAGAGTAGAGGGGGAGGAGAACCTCCCTCAACCTGCTGACGACGCTTTTCTTAATGGACCCCAGGAGACCATTGGCCTTCCTGGCCACCAGGGCCCATTCATTGCTGGCTCATGGTGAACTTGTTCACCAGCACTCCCAGGTCCTTTTCCATGGAGCTGCTTCCCAGCAGGTCACCCCTCACCTGTACCGGGGCAGGGGGTTATTCCTGCCCAGGGCCACGACTCTGCACTTTCCCTTGTTGAACTTCATGAGGTTCCCTACCGCCTAATTCTCCAGCCTGTCCAGGTCTTGCTGAATGACAGCAGCCCTCTGCTCTGTCAGCCACTCCTCCCACTTTGGTATCATCAGCAAACTTGCTGAGGATCCTCTCCATTCCTTCATCCAGGCCAATGGTGAATATGTTGAAGAAGCCATGGAATTGTTACCATGGGATATTGCTTTACCTATCTACTAAAAACAGAGATTGCACCTCTTGGTCAGGATCACCAGGGTGGGTGCATTTTTACCCAGATATGAAATCCATGTCTGAGAATTGTGTGGTGTGTGGCTGGCAGGTGGGTGCAGTGGGTGACTTCTGTGGCCTCCCATCTCCTGGGCCCTGAATTTGAACTGGTGGATTACGAATGAAGACAGGTTTGTGTCTGTGCTTTGTTTTACAGCAGCAGAAGTCCTGGGTTGGGTCTGTCACAGGCATTGGCACAGTTTAGTGCTCTTGGGCAAAAGACACATTGAGGGGGAGTGTGGCACAGAAGGGCACAGGTTCTGCAGATCCCAGGGCTTTGCTGTGGGAGAGGACAAGCTGTCACCATGTCACTGGCACTGGGCAGATGAGCAGGTGGGACTGAGAGAGGAGAAGATATATGATGGATGGATGGATGGATGGATGGATGGATGGATGTGTACTGGCACACACTTGCATGTGCTATACCATTCCTATTTTCCCAAGCTCAGCAACATGCACAAACATAAATGGAGAAAACATGCAGTCCAGCCCCTGGGAGGATGGGTCAGGGTGCTGCACTACGCAACTCACATTGCTCACCATTTCCTTTCTCATCCCTAAAGTTCGTACACTTGCGTATCTATTTTCAGTTGCTGTCTGGAGTTGCCCTTTTGCAGTTACTCTTTTGGTGAACTCACAGTACTCTGCAATGGCCGGGAGGTGGCAAGCTTTGAATTCATAGTGCTCTGTGCTTTCACTCCTTCCCTCGAAGCAAAGAATTTGAGGAAAGCTGGGAGTATAGAGCCCTGTTTGTTCCTGGTGTGAAAGCCTGTGTCCAAGTGCATGTGTGTGCGACAGAGGGAGAATTGCCCCTGACTGATTAGCAGTGGCAGGGGAAGCAGTGTTCTGCTACAGCCCATCACAGATAACAGGCTGTTCGGTTTGACATCCTCCAGGACAAGGCACTGGGAGGTAACAGAGAGGGACTTTGGCTGCAGCATTTTCCCAAGCATTCCAAATACACTGATTTTGCCACAGCCTTCTGCGCCAAGAGGTGGGTCAAATCCACTCCTATCAAAAGAAAACCAAACGAAGATGGTTTTGAGAAACTCATGTTCTCCTTCCTTCTACGTGTTGGGTTATGTGCTTTTAATTCCTTCCATCCCGTTCCGTTCAGTGGAAGGAGTGTTTAGCCACACAGACACATCCTTGCAGGGTGACAACAGCAAGTACGTGTTTCTGAGCACTAAAGCAGGCAGAGGCATCCATGTGCTGTGCACATGGAGCAGGGCACTGAACTGAAGGATTCTGTTTTACTGAAGACCTGCTGTAGCTGCTCTTGAAGTGCTGCATGGGCTCTGGCGAGGGAGGCCGGGCAGCCAGCTTTGTCAGCAGCTATAGCTGTAACCTGCCAGGCTGCTCCCTTTGGCAAGGGCGGCTTCCCCTCCTGCTCTTTGCTTATTTAGGCTGTAACCTCCTTGATTCAGGCACTGTCCCATACCATGGGCTTGTTTGCCACAGAGCCTGTGACTTTAGGGTTCTGTTTCAAGGTTCTGAATGTCACTGGAAGGCAAGAAGGACCCAGGATGGGAACAAAACTCCATGTCAGGTTGGAATCATCTCAGAGCTGTGCTGCTTCATGGGTGGATCCCTTCCCTACAATGACAACTCCAAAGGAAATTTTCAGAGTGGTTTCTCAAGCTTTCCTGACACGGCAACACCAAAGGTAACAGAGATGAGAAGAGCTCATTTCTTCCAGACAAGCTTAAATTTCGAATATGTAAAGCTAAAAACGAGTCCAGGTAAGCAAATAAACCTCAGCTACTAGTGTAGCAGTAAATTACACAGAGGTGGTAACTACTACTCAGGCCTGGTGTTAACTGTTAATTTAGGATCAGCTTACCATGAATCCTTGGCACTTGCTCTGTTGCTCTTTCCTAGTTTAAGCAGCTTTCAAGGTAGACAGCTAACAAAAATAAGACAAGCATGACAGCATCCCTCCTCTGCTGGCACTACAGTGGAATGAATTCCCCCTCAGCTCCCAGAGTGAGTAGTTGTGGTGGTGTTTTAGGATTTTTACAGATTCAATCAGTTTTTCAGGCTACTGATAAGAAACACATG
The DNA here is from genome assembly GCA_024605025.1 of Megaceryle maxima. NCBI lineage: Eukaryota > Metazoa > Chordata > Aves > Coraciiformes > Cerylidae > Megaceryle > Megaceryle maxima. The sequence continues at coordinate 188,857 of JANHGN010017199.1, forward strand.
GAGTGCAGCTCAGGTTATCTCAAACATGTCTTCGAGAAAAGCACCATGCCAAGAATCACTTTTACAGATCCCTGCTTCCTACATCATCCAAAAGGAAGAATAAAATTCTCTTTTCCTCTTTCTCCTTCCTCTAACCCACTGCAAGCTGCTGGTGACATCTCTAAACACAGAAGTAGAGCTAGAGATATTCAAAAGTATTATCACAGCCTTTATGTGCACTTGGGGGTGCATAACTGCACATAATACATGCTTAATAAAGCCTACAGCCCAGTCTGTTCTGCTTCCCTTTTCAGAGCCCTTTCTACAACCAGGGAATTTCTTTTCCTTACATCTTCATCCTTTTCCCAAAACTCTTCCCCTCACACTATGAAATCTGTCCCAGATGGAAAATGTATTTTAATACACTCTTTGAAAAAGATAAGCAGGACAATCCAAAAGAAATAGCTTCTACCAGGCAGGAATCACCCTTTGCATTGCTGAAGAAGAACCCCTTGAAACCAGCATGGGATGTGGCTGCAGAGTGGGGCAACATTCACCAGAGCTGCTTCCGACAGTCCCAGCCTGACAGGACTGTTACTCAGGGCAGCATTGAACTGGCTTCTGTTAATTGTGTCAAACCGAGCAGTAATAGGCAACAGCTTCTCCTTTTCAAGAGGTCTCCTTTGTGGACAAATCTCTCCTGCTTTTCAGGGCATATATGAGACACTCAGGAGCAGCCCTGGCAACCCTCCAGCAGCTCACAGGTTCCCTCCTGTGCCTGAAGGACTTGGTACTCCTGTCTCTTAGCAGTACACAGAAGTGTACGAGCCACATGGAACGGCATCACTGAGGGTGCTCTCAGGCTGCCATGGGTCCTCTTCTGCTATATGTTACCAGGAGCAGAAGGTGGGAAGTATTATCTCCCGGGTAGTCCCTCCATTGACAGTCGCTGACTTGCTCTCCACCTTCCTATCCAGAGAGCCTACAGAAGGTGGAGTTAGCCCAAACAGGAGAGGTGAAGCCTAAATACTGTATAACCTAGTGGATAGACTTGCAAGAGCTGTGAGATGATCCCGGCTTTGAGAAAGGAGAGACACAAACCCAGGCTTCTCATAGTCCCATTGAATTCACATTCACTTGCCACCGAGGTATCGGAAAAAAGCAGAGAAAGCACCACGACTGCAGCCATGCCCGTGCTCCTCCAGCCAGAGCTCATCTGTGAACCCAGCCTGAATTAACAACAGCTTGGGGACCAGTGAAACACATTTGGGGTTTTTTTTTTTCAAAATCACTATTTGACAATTAGAATATGAAATGATCCATGCAGGACTGATGTGTAGCTTCAGGCTTTCTGAGAATCATCCTGAGAGCCTAAATAATAAGGTAAAGACAGAAAAAAAAAAAAAAAAAGACTTGGGCAGCTCTAAATCAAACTAAAGGCTGGACCGGTGCCAGCACTGGAGTATAAAAGATGTCACTGCAGGTTGCCTCTGTGAATTCACCCAGTCCTCAGCTTTGCTCTGCAACACTTCCCTGCAGTTTGGAACCTGGGCCAGACCCTTCCAATTTCAGCTTCTAAATGTTTGCTTTAATACTAACAATATAGGAAGGACCTCAAATGTATCATTTCAGAGGGACTTTAAAAATAATAGCTTCCGTGAGTCATAAAACCAATTACAGGAGTGATTCCATATTGACTTCTTCCCCTCTTGACACTGCTTTATGCACTTAGATCTTTCTGAAGGTAAATGTACTCTGGACTACAGTAAAATGGCAAAATAGTCAATAAAAGTGCATGAATTTCACATCAGCCAAGATGATTTTAGCCATCTACCCTGAAATCTATTGACAAAAATCTCAGGCTCAGTCTCTCAAGCCATACAAAGATGAGCAGCTTCCATCAGGCCAGCGGAACAGGCTTGGCTTAGCTTTGAGAACAAAATATGTTTTTACAGAAGTAGAACATTGTTTCAGTCATAGGGCTGCATTTGAAGAAAGAAAGGGACAGATCCCAGTGTGGCTGAGGAAGAGATTCTGTCTATTCCACCATCCCATGCAAAACAATCAGCAGAAAGTAGTAGCCCTTCAAAACCTCTCCCAACCCCACAGTGAGTCCAGCCCCAGTGAAACTCAGAAAAATAAAATCAGAAAGGGCTAGGCTGAAAATTTCAAGTTTTAGCTATAAATGGGTAAAAAATTTCCAAAAAGCTTATTTGTCATTTTGTCCCCTCAGTAGTTTCAAAGTCAGACTTCATCTTAAATCAGGTGCTGCTCATGAAATGTCACAAGTAGGAGCTGTTGGGGCCTGACTGCTTGGCCTAGGCTTGAACCTCTGCAGAAAAATCTTCTCTTCTGTGTTAATCAGCAGAGATTTAAAACCCAACATCTGTCCTTTTGCCTCTAGGCTCCTAGGTAAAGCTTGGCAGCAGGGCTGGAGTTCATCTCACAACTGGCACAGAACACAGGGTACTGAATGGACCTTTTCCCTGCAAACAGCTGTGAATTTAGGTCGGATCTGAAGGAGCAGGACTGGTGGGACTCTGGCCTGATACTGCTTGAGTGTCTGCGTCTCTGTCTGTCGTCAGGCCTGGCCCTCTGCCTGGAGGAAATGAACTCGGAGATTTTTGCTAATCGACACGCAACTGATCCAAGTACCAACATCAGTTAGTGACAGATTCATCGGGGATATCAGTAAATGTGATTGCTCTCAGAATTAATTGTCCTCACTGAGAAAGCAGCTTGGCCAGACTGTCTGAGGGAAGGCAGCACTGCCTGTTTATAGAGAATGAAAAATTTGGACAGACCTAGATACGGAACTTTGAATGTGTGGCTTAAATGTAGCAGCTGAAAGGTTACCCCATGTCTGGGAAAGCCCAGATACATCTGCTGTCTCTGCCTCAACGTTTGTCCAGCAACAATGGCACTGGCCAGCTTTCCAGGATTCCTACGTAACTGGCAGCTCAGGCAGGGCAGGAGCACGGACCAGCCTGTGACTATCTGGGAATGCCAGAGAAACACCCACACTGCCTGGTCAGATCACCCACGGCTTTGGCGCAAGGCGACATCGCTGCTCTGCGCTCCCTGTGCTCTCTCTGGAGTTGCTATTCAGATCAATCTGTCTGGAAATTCCAGGGGGAATTAGCTTGGTTCCTTCACTGCCTCATTCCTTTGGTTAGGGAGATCCAGGGTGCAGATTTCTCTGTTCAACAAACAAAAGGATTTAGTTAAAATACCAAGGCCACCTTCCTAGCAGCAGCGATTACTGTCAGCTTCTCTTACTGCACATTGCTGGGCCCCGATCCACAGCAATAGGACAGAGAAGCCAAATCCTGACATCTGTCACCGTTTGGAGTGAAAGAAAGGCCCGAAGTCTCTGGAGGCACGTGAACCTCTGACAGCTGTGGTACATAAATACGGAGGGCTTTTCGAAACAGGATCAGATCCCCTTCAGCTCATGTACATCTATTTACCAGTCTAAAACTTGTATCCAGTAACTGAAATTAACTTCTGAAGTGCACTGGATTTTATAGACTAAAAACAATGATTTCATGGTAAAGCAGCATTTGATTCCTGCATGAAATATTATGGGATGCCATTTTTGTAATTTCCTCCTCAGTTGATCATGATAAAACAGTCCCCTAGGCACTGGAAAGCCAGAGAATATGTGCCAAGTGGAGGAGATGGAAATGGGAGAGTCGCCAGTAATACAAAACAGTTAAGGAAACAGCTTTTGAGAGCGATTGTTGTGTGATAGGGAACTCTTTGTCCTTTTCTTCATCGATCATTTGGAGTGGGAAGTGATTAATTTTTTTCAAAAGCTTAGAAGCAATTCTTCTTGCAGCAGATTCCCACTTCCTGGTTGCCCGATGGCCTGAGGTTCTGATGGGGAGAGAGGAATCTGACAAAAGAGATGACCATGCTGGAGATAGCCATTGGTAGACTGGAACAGAACATATTTGACTGCACTCACTCACACAAATGGGAACATGGGGTGTGTTAAAGCGTGGAGCAAGCTCAAGCCTGATCCTCCAGAAAGATCCAAGGCTTAGCCAAAGTGCTGGCAAACAATATGGAGAGAAGGCATGTGAAGATTTAAAACCAGGCTCAGACTCAAAGTGACAGTGTAAATTTATGCCCTTTGTGTTTTCCTTCCCTCTGGCTAGTGTATTTTTCTGCATTATCTCCACTATGGAAGCAAGCAAGTACCTCTGTGTAATGTCACATGTTGGAATTGGCTTGACTTAGTGATCCAAGAAACCCACCAGGGATGAGCACATAGTGAAGGGTCTTCCTATTCTTAAATGGTTCATAAACCCTTTCCAATTAATCTGCCCCTGCACGTGCTGTGATTCGGGCCTGGATGACTCTGGGCAGCTCAGAAGGTGAATCACACAACTTGTTCCTTGTTTTTCTTATTGTTTCTCTTTCAGTGAGTCCTCCTGAGAAGGTGGCAGCCCTCCTTCACCTCTGACAGGGCTTGTTCATGCTCCTCTTGATGGCAGAGGAACTTCTGGAAACAACTTGAACAGGGTGGGAAAACACAGTCACAGAATCACAAATGTCAGGGGTTGGAAGGGACCTCCGAAGATCATCGAGTCCAACCCCCCTGCCAGAGCAGGACAAAACCAAATCAGATCATGCAGAAATGCATCTGACAGGTCTTGAAAGTCTCCAGAGAAGGAGATTGTGCAACTCTCTGAGGATTCTGTTCCAATGCTCTACAGCTCTTACAGTAAAGAAGTTCTCTGTCATGCTAAGGCGGATCTTCCTGTACTCTAGCTTGGATACACTGCCCAATGTCCTATCACAATGCACAAGTGAAAAGAGGTTGTCCCTGCCTTCCTGACGCCCAGCCCTTATGTATTTATAGACATTAATTAGATCCCTCCCAAGTCTTCTCCTCTCCAGACTAAAAAGTCCCGGGTCTCTCAGCCTTTCCTTGTAAGGCAGATGTTCCAGCCCCTTCATCATCCTCCTAGCCCTCTGCTGGAGTCTCTGAAGTAGATCTATACTATATACATTTTCCAATATTTCTTCAGCTTTGTGACATTATCACCTCTAGTGGGTTCTGAAAGGTTTCTGGGCTTGACCACATTTATACCAAGTAAAGAAGTTATCATTATCTGAACTGGGCCTTGGTTCTTCCCCAGGATGGGTCTGCCTTGGTGATAATCCCTGGGAATGCCAACAAATTCCTACGGCCTCCCAGAACGTACAACAGCTGCCCTTAGCAGTTTAGAGCTGTACACTGGACGTGGCATTAATGCCAGGGAAGGATATTGTATTCTACAGCCAAAGGAAGCCAGGGCTATTCCAGATACACATCAGTCAAGTGTGGAGAAAACATTAACTTTCAGCCTTTGTAGCAAATAGAGTGAAGAACAGAGATGTTTTCATGAAGTTTGCCTAATGCGTTGTCCACAAGGTAGAGGAGGAAAGATGCTAGAGTAATAAGAGAAAATTCTGGAGTGGAATAGCCAGCCAAGGAGCTAAACAATAAGCTAGATACCATCTGAAGTGAGAGATGTCAAACCCAAAAACTGAGAGCTCCTGCCATTTTGAGTGTGAAGGGAACTGAGGATTGGATTTGAAAGGCAGGGTCTCCCATACAGTTCCAGTTCCTGGCCCCACTGGGTGAAATCAGAGTACCTTGAATTGTTGGAAGCTGTGGGTGCAGTGCTGATCAGGAGCCTGTCATCTTCTAGCGAGGGAAATGTGCTCACAGTGGGCAGTGAGTGAGTGTAAAACATACAAAGCCCAGCATTTTTTCAGCCTTTTTTAGGACTGGAAAAAAAAAAAATTAACTTGTGAATGTACAAAAATTTTTCCTCCCACTCTGCAGTATCTACCATTGCAATTTAGATGTTCAGCTAACTTAAAAAAAAATTATTTTTCATTTATATTTAAGTGATGAGCTCATGTTGGCAATCTGTAATCAGGAATTCAATACAGAATTACTGAGAGGTTATTTTTGAATCTCACCTACTGTCCACAATCTACTTGAATAAATAAGAGCATCAGAGGGATTGTTTTAATTAACTGTGAATCCAAAAATGCACATTTTTTGATAAAATATTGATAAAATATCCAATGTTAGCATTTGACTTTCCATAAAGTTAACATTGGCTAATCCAGCCTTAATCTACATTGTTTTAAGAGCAGGTCTTTAAATGGTGCAAATGCCATATCCCAAGTTTATAACATAGTGCCTACCCTTTACATCCCACTGAAGACGTCCTAAAGAAACAAAATACTAAACAATAGCTTCTTTTTTCTCTTTTTAAAATGACTGATAAGCTGGGCGAGGAGAAGTGGAAGGAACAGCTTCACATCCAACAGCAGCTCAGAGACAACACAGGGCAGAGAACAGAGAACTTTAGAGTCACTCTTGACTGGATCATCCCCACACCTTAGAGGCTCGTTATGCAAAGAGGTGTTTGTGTTCTTGCTTTAAGGAAGCATGTTAGAAAGTCTGGCATCACCTACTCAGGCTCTGGCTGCACTGTCTTCCAATGCAGCAACGCTTAAAGCAAATCAGGAACTAATTTAGCAACGTTAGCTTTGAGTTTTAGCAAGAGAAATAAAACTGCTGGATTAAATTGCCACTTTAGAGGCAAAAGTTGCAGGGATCTGGGATACTGGTGTTGTGGGACTTGGCTTCAATCCTTTACCATGAGCGTAGAGATTTATATATAGACACTGTGCAAAGTTTACAATGAGACTGGCTTGGAAGCTGAAATGGAAGAGGGCATCTACTAAGTCTACAGTGCAGCTTCCCACAGTAAACCGGGCTTTACTTGGAGGTCTTCCATGAGAAAGCTAAATGTGGTGAGATCATATCCCAAGCTGAACTGATAGAGGAGAGGGAATCCTTCCACAGCTGGAGGCTGATCTATACATCTAAATATGTGAAGTCACAGCTTCCATTAAAATCTATCCATCACAAGTATCTTGGCATGTGATAACTCCTCTCAGTCTGACTGATTCATAGAAGTGACCCCGTTTTCAACAGCAAAGGAGGATTTGCAAGATCCTAGCTTGGCAACTGGCAACACCAAGAGCTTAGCAGAGAGATGGAAATAACGTACCATGTAGAAAAAAATGTGGGGGAGGATGTGTGCACAAAACAGCTTAGAAGTTTAGGAAAATATCCAGCTTCCCACTAAGTTGCTATGGGGTAATTAATGAAATGTCTCATTCTGTCCAGCTTGTCTTCCAACATTTTCCTTCCCAGGGGCATAAGCTATCATCAAAGAATATTCATCCTTGGCTTAGTAGGTTAATAGTGATGGATGGCTTAAAAGGAGCAGGTCTGGAACCCATCTCACCTCCCACTATTGAAAATTAATCAGAGCACAGTTGGCCGAAGTGCAGGTGGGAAGGAACATAAGGCTTCTTTGGTCTGGTGGTGTCAGCTGGCACACCAGTATGCAGTGCAACTTAGCAGAAACCTTCGCAGACAGTAGATGCACTAGGAGCTGATGACATGTAGTCATCAGCTTCTATTTTATATTCTCTTATTGTTTTGTGTGAGCTGATAGGTGACCTGCCAGTCTGCTCACACCACGAGACTCTAGCTGGCAGATTATTATTCAGTTTGAAGCACTACACATCAAGAAAGACTGGAAGATCAGTTGGAAGATGTCCAAAGAAAAGCAAGAGGTATGATCAGAGCTCTAGAGAATGTGACCTGTGATGAAAGATTGAAAAGACTTGGTGTATTTAAGCCTGGGGAAGAGAAGGTAAAGACACGTGCTCAAGTATGTGGAAGGTAACTGGAGAAAGGAAGGGAAGAAAACCTTTACTATACCCATCGTGGTATAGACAATAAGTCATAATTTTGAAGTGTAGCTGCAGAAGTTTTGATGAACCAGTAGGGAATGCACTGGAGTATTAAAGCCCCTGAACAGTTTGTGTAAGGAAGCTGTAGACCTGCCAAGGTTGCAGGTTTCTGAGGGCAGGCAGGTCAGACTGCTCTCTGTAGACAACGGTTCAGGTATATCTGACCCAGCCCTGGGCACTGGGCTACCTAAACCATTTCTTAAGGTACTTTTCTGACTTCTGCTATGATCTGTGGTTAAAAGAAATAATTATATCGTTCCAAGTGAAGGACACAGAAGAAACAGACCCATCAACAAGAGTTAATTTGGACAAAACAACTAAAGTCTGAGGGATACCAACACCCAGAATATCTTAATAAAATCCTATTTTGTAGTGGAGCCTGCAGCTTAACCATCAGATAAAACGTAAAAACATGTAAAGGGTTATTTGTGGGATGAGTAGAGACCGGGGCTAAGGGGAAATTAATGTTCCACTCATTCATCTTGGAAATATTCTCATTAGTAATTGCCCCATTTATAGTTAGAGGAAAACAGAACATTCAAATTCCTGGCAGCAAAATGCTTCCCTAGTTGCAGATAAATATTGATATTGGCTTTAAGTCAGTTTACAAAAAGAAATGAAAAGAAAACAACAGCTCCAGTGATGCCTGTCGGGCTTTGAAACATCTTTTGAGAAACTGTTTGGTGAGTGTCATTGTGCAGGACATTAAGTCAAAACTATTCACTATTAATAGTCTGATGAGAGGAATTGAGGAGGAAGACCCTGTGGAGCCAGGCTGCTCCTGCTGGCAGTCCTCAGCCTCCTGCCCATCACAAGCAACAACAGCATTTGCACCCACTCACAAAAAAGGATGCATCTTCAGCCCAGTTCACCAGGGCTGTATTCTAGGAGGGCTTCCACTTTCCAGGATCAGAACCTGTGCTGTGCTTGGGCATTTGATGGGGACTGAGAGTAGAAACACGGGGCCAGACCCAGGGGGATGCCAAAGGGGATCAATACCCATACTGTAAATACCTTCCTCCAGTCCCTGCCTGGTAGTGTCCCAGATCCAGTCACGCAGCATCCATGTCCTAACACATTGGCTCTGGGAGCTTAATGGTGCAAAATGGTATGGAGAGCCTGGAAAGAGAGACCAAATTGCTCTAGGTGATGCTTTTTCATCTGTGCTTAGACATCTGTGCTTTGCCTTACATGGGTTTGGATTTCAGGCTGCCATCATACTTGGAGGTAAGAAGACAGGCTGAGCCTGATTAAGCAGTTTTACACTGGCTTGTGATCTTTTCTAACTCCTTCCTCACCCATAACCTAGTTAGCAGCTTTTCAAGAGCCACTTTCTTCCCGCTAGCTGTGAGGTGCATAACCCTTTCAGCACATAAAGTTCCTTCCTCTCCTTTGAGGAAAATAAATTCTAACAACAACAAGAATAGTAATGCTCTGTGACTGCCTCCCAGAGCTGCCCAATTTCTCACTCTGTTCTACTGCTGGGTGTTCATTTCACATCCACGATGGTCTTTTTCCCTGAGATGAGAAGCCAGAAGGTCCTACACAGCCTCAAAGGCAAATAAGCCATAGCTCTCAGCAGAAGGCAGCGGGTCTCCTAAACTCAGTAGCTGCCAGAAGAGGCATGCTGGCTGACCCACACTGCCACCACGCCTTCCCCAGGAGATAGGATGCACCTTCAAAGATACTGGTCCACCAGAGGATTGAAATACATAGAATTTTAAGCATCAGATAGGTTAAAAACAAGGAAAAGGCTATGAAAGAGCCCTTCAGCCAAAGGAGACAAAGAAGTATTAATCCTGAGGTGATTATTTACTGTATGTTATTTGGCACTGGCACTTCATTTATCTACCAGGAATATCTGGCAGCTTTCATTTGTAAGATGTGGGAAATAGCTGCAAAGAAAATAGAAATAGCTTAAGTCATTCACAAACTAGCTGCAAACTTATCCCAAACCCTCCATCAATGGTGTCTCATAAAGCTCAGCTATTCTCTTCTCAGCTTTGTTCCTTTTTTCTCTTGGGGAAGTCCCAGATTCCCTGTCAGGGTCAGACACTGGAAAATATTACAAAAAGGCCCATTTGCCAGGTGCCAAGTCTCTGTATGCAGGTCTGCTAGGGACTTGCTGTAACATCTTGGAAATGTCAGTTTCCATCCCGTGCCTCAGTTTCCCCACTGGCTGTAAAGCAACAAAGACACAAAACTATGTCTGTAAAAGCACGTGGTGGTCTGATATATTCTGTCAAAACCAGTGGGAATCTGGACCTCTCAGAGGGTCAGTCAGTGCTGGTGGAGCACACCTAGCTACCAGACCTGTAGACAGGTATCTTACCTAACCTTCCAGCCACCAATACCTGGATGATTTGTCCTGATCTGCTTGAGGACATTAATAATCAAGGTTTTCCATTCATTACCACACAGCCCCACTAGCTCAGAAAGTCATTATGTGAGCAGGAAACTACCTCAGACCTTCTGGCTAACCTCCTCAACTGCCTTTTTCCTTTTTTAGTGTCCCAACAGGATGTGTGGAGGAGAAGGCACAGTTTGGATAGAGCATGACAGCACACAGGGGAGACAAGGGTGGTCAGCAGACAGGGGTTTTGCTTTCCCACTCCACCGCGTGACCTCAGGCAAGTCACTTAACCTCTGTCTCTACTCCCACTCTTGGGTTGCGTAGCTGTCGGACAGCTCTTCGTGGTGTGGGCAGCGTGCTCGGAGACGTTACGGTCACGGGATTACCTACTCCAACATTTCCTGTGGGCCAGGCCATTACATTTCACCTAATTATTCTGAACCGAGTCATTTTATTTTGCCTAAAATGTCTCTTCCAGAAAGGCTTTGTATGAAACCACCCGACAACACAGAATTTCTAGCACAAATTTATTCAGCTTCAGATATATCTGCTGCTTCTGATTTTGCTGGATAACTATTTAATTTTTTTTTCCCCTTGGGAATACACTTAGATTTACTTCACCCCTCAATTTTTCTTTTACCAATTAAACACATTTAACCAATTTATGTTCTTGTTCTGAAGCATTTTCTCAGCCTTCATGTAACTTCTGTACCTCCCTTTACAAGTTTTCACACTTCCTACAGTGCCAGAATGCCATGTCACAGTAGAACAGGTTTGCAGGAGATGTGCTGGCCCAAGCCATCAGCATGGCAACCTTTGTGGGGAGAAACCATATCAGTGTTAGATCAACACTGATGGGAGTTAGGAGGAAAAGGTTTCACATAAATGCTTTCCTTTGGTTTCCAAGTTCCAGACCAGTGCCATACAGAGGGACTGAATCACTCTCTTAATCCTTCTGTAGCTCCACTTATGCACAACCACCAGGATCCACTTTCTTTGTCTCACTGGGAGACACACTCACAGAAAGGTTTGCTGGCTTATCTGCTCTGCCTCTCACTTCTTTGCCAATCACTATTAGTATAACAAAGTCAAGGGCATGGTATCTTGGGTGACGTGTAAATCAATCATACTAACTAAATGATGGGAGAAAGGCTCTTTGAAAACTGCTTTTCAAAGGGAGAAAGTTTGTCTTGGCAGAAAAGTGAGATTTGTATGAAAGATTTTAAACTGTGTGCTCAAGATTTTTGACAGCTGATTTTTGCCTGAAATGTCGTACAAAATTCTGCTATCCATAGCTGTCATGTCATCTGTGCTCGTTAAACTCTTCTGGAGCTTCCTGAGATACATTTTAATCTCTGGCATGTCCAATATTCCCCGGTGTTATTTTCTGAACATTACTTTTCTCCTTCTGATTCAGCCCTTGGACTTGTTTTCTGGTTGAGTCTAAAAATGCTTGTGCCTTGCATGAGACAAGCTGCTGTGCAATGCAGAGCAAGTCCCACGTGTTGACTTGAAATGTTCAAACAAATAATGAAGCAAAACAGTGATGTTGGGAACACACATGAAAGAAGAGAGGGCAACCATCATCCCTGGCCAAAGGGCTCCATGAGCTTTTATTGCTGAATAGATACTTACAGGTATTTGCTTGAGAAGATTTTTCCCCATTTAACAACCACAGAAAGGAATGAAGGATTCCTCCCCCTTCATTAACATTTTGGGTGTTATTACTGTTTTTTTTTTTCTTAATTCAGCCACTGTTGGGGGGATAGAACTGTTATAGCTGTGCTGTTCAGGTACGTGTGGGCATCACAGCACCCTGTTCAAGCTACCAAACTGGCCCAAAGCTGTGAGCCCTAAGGATTTGGTGCAGAGACTCAGAGAACTGATTGGCAGCTGAAAAACGGAGGAATCTCACAAGAATCATCCCAGAAGGATCCAACACTCTGGCAAACACCAGATTGTACAGGTGCTGGGGGAAGCCTTTTCCTTAGGGTGAATGCAGAAAACAATGAGGATGGAAAAAAGGGTGTGTTGGGGCTTCTGTCAGTTTGCTTTTGTTGTATTCTCAATCTAGGAGTAATTTTTTGATATGTCTAAACCAGTTGATTTATTCCTACTATGAAGATGAACTGAAAGATTTACTCTTTCCTAGGCTACCTTGGTCTGTATCTTCTCTGACACTCGACGTGTTGCGTGTAATTGTCACATCAATACACGTCTGCAAATCTGACTGCTCAGGACTTTGTCCCAAGCCCTGGCAAGCTACTGCAGCCTGAGAAGTATAGCTAATAAGATCCATCTGCTTTGGAGACATTTTTAATTCCTATGATTTACTCATTAATTTTCTCTTCTCTAATTACACACAAACGTCAGCAGAGGGACCTGGAAAAAGAGAAACAAGAGAAGAAAAAAGAGCCAGCTGTCAGGGAACAGCTGCATTTCGTGTTGCAGTCACTAGCTGGCGTGATCCCCACAGTCATTGCCACACCTGGTCCCCAGCTCTCCCTCACAGATAAGACTGTGAAATGAGGAACATTTTTCAAGGGGAATAAAAAAAGGGTGATTCCTGATGGATGAATGAATTGTATCTGAAGAGAAGATCCAGAGGTACTATCAACGGGTTAGAGGGACTGACTATTACTGTCATTAAGAGGCTTTGAATGAACAAACCCACCAGCAGCAGTTCAGTCCCAGCTATGAAGCCATGCACTGAGACCTAGACAGGAGAGAGGTTTATGCAAAAAGAATAATCAAAGTAATCCAGCAAAGAGGTGAGCCAGAGAGACAGCACAAGCCCCTGCGTTCCCCATTCCCCTGCAGGTCTGAACGCTCTCCTGCCCTGCCAAGGGGTGGTACAGCACAACTCAGTGCCACAGAGGTCTGCTGAGATACTCCGAGTGGCAGTTGTTTTTTGTGCTTTTTACTGAAAGCTGTTTTCTGGCTTTATTTTGTTTACTTTTTAGAATGTTATTTTTCAGTAGTTAATTGTTCATTTTGTTATTTCCAATTTTAAAAATACCATCAGTGGCAAAGCCAAGTTGGACCACCCAGACTGCACTTCTGCAAGCTTCATCTCAACTGTTCTGCTTCCAGTTCTGAAATCCAAAAAGCTGACATATTCCTCTCATATCCCTACTCTCGGTTTGTGAAAATCTCACCGTGATGCAGGTGTGAACTAAGAAGGTGTTTGAAGTAACCAGGTTTATGAGGCCGTGATGAGTCAGCCAGGCAATGGTGTAGGACCCAAGAATGCTTCCCGGCTCCAGGGCTAGGTGTAAGTACTGGCAAAGCTCCAGCTCTGTGACTGGACCAAATCTCGACCCTGCTCAGCCTGTCCTGCCCTTCAGTGCCCTGTGAAGAAACCCAAGCCTGTAAACTAGAAACACTCTAGACTGTGCCTGAAGAGGCCCCTGAGAAGGCCAAGAAATGCAGTTCATTGCAGGGCACTGAACAGATGGAAACGTACAGTGACATAATCAGGGTGTAAGTGACACTAACACCATTTCCTTGGGTCTGTGTTTCAACACTTCCTCTTCCATCTGACACAGTGCATGAAAGGCAGCATGTTAGCACAAGGGAAGCCCGGGGGAGAGGTGAGGGCAGGTTGTCTAGACACAAATTAGCTCAGGGCACTGCCTCAGTGGCACAGGCTTGGACATACTTTCCTACTGTTGCAGAAAACACAGGCCAAGGAATACAGCACGAGTGAGACGCTGATCTCTCTCATATCATTTCTCACCCAGACTATCAGGGATCTCTTTGCAGGTCCTGGCTTGGTGCACAACAGGAATTTCAGCTCTGGAGTCACTGGTGGCTCTGATGCATGGCCAACAACAGATGCCAACAATGAGTTCTTCCTTGGTACCCTGTCATGGTTTAACCCCAGCCAGCAGCTAAGCCCCACACAGCTGCTCCTTCATTCCCTCTCGTGGGATGGGGGAGAGAAGCGGAAGAGTAAAAGTGAGAAAACTCACGGGCTGAGATAAAGACAGTTTAATGGTAAAGACAGTTTAATGGGCAAAGCAGAAGCTGCACACACAAGCCAAGCAAGACACGGAATCCATTCACCACTTCCCATCGCAGGCAGGTGTTCAGCCAGCCATCCCCAGGCTCCACCACGCGTAACAGTGACTTGGGAAGACAAACATCATCACTCTGAACATCCCCCCTTCCTCCTGCTTCCCCAGCTTTACATACTGAGCATGACATCATATGGTCTGGAGAATAGCTTTGGTCACTTGGGGTCAGCTGTTCCAGCTGCGTCCCCTCACAACTCCTTGTGCACCCCCAGCCTGCTCGCTGCTGGGGTGAGGAGCAGAAAAGGCCTCAACTCTGTGTTAGCAATAACTGAACCATCTCTGAATTAGCAACGCTGTTTTCAGCACAAATCCAAACCGTAGCCCCATGCAGGCTACTATGAAGAGAATTAACTCTACCCCAGCCAAAACTAGCACATACCCTCTGCCTGATAACTGCCCGATTGCTAGGGTAGAAAAAGCCAAACCTTTCCCACCTTCCCTTACAGAAATCTCTTGCTCAGCATCTCATACATTTCTTATAATAGATACTGAAAACGCTTTGGCTCTATCCGCTTCGGTAGCCAATGTGTTTTCAATCACGTGTGAGGGGGAAGGGACTAACTTTTGACAAGTGTTGTTAATAATGAGTCATTTTCTACCACAGACAGTCTCCTGGGTATTAACCTATAGCTTTTTTATTCACCCCACTTAGTTCTTCCCTCATGCAAAGTCATCTGGCTCTGTAGAGGACCTGTCATGGTTATTTATGTATCCTGGACCTCTGTTTGTTCCCCATCTCCCTCCCATCGCAGCTCGGTTCTGCATGGGAGTATCTCCAGGCAGAAAACAAAACACTTCAAAGAAAAGACACCATTATCTTCCTCCTCCTCCTCCTGTACGAGCTCCTTAGGTGGACTCTGTAAAGCCTGCACAGTTCTTGGCAAAGTACCAGATCAGTAGGAGTGCAAAAAAACCTCCGTGACTTTCTGTTTACTACATCTTTGTGACATGAAAGCACTTGCTTTTCAGTGTTGTATTTTCTCTTTCTATTTTCACTTTCCTGTTTGTGCATGAAGAATTCAAACTGGATCTGAAACTTGGGTCATCTACAGCTGCTATAGGAAGTACAGCGTTTTCTGGACACTGTGCACATTCATACCCTACATCCTGCAGCTGCAGAACATGCACTCGGGCTGGTGCCCTCACAAGGAACATTCCCAGCAGACAGATCACTGCCCTAATATCTAAGGCACCAGGATGAAATTCATTCTCCCATTCCAAGCACACCTCGGGTCTTAATGCTGTCTGTCATAAAGTTGTGTGTCAAGACAAAGGCTGTGTTAGACACTTCGGGTGGGGACAGTGCCTAAAAAACCAGAGTTGCCATTTCTGATGGGATTGAGCTGTTAGTACACTGTAAATAATAAAGGACAATTATAGCAGAGACGTTTAAAGAAGTATCTACCCAGCTATATTACACTTTACTTCCTCTAACATTATTTATTCACTATAATCAGGCAGTGAACTCCGCAATGAAGAGATACGCCCTGTATTTTGCCAAGAATATCAAAGAGTGTAACGAGCTTCTTTGTATGGATGTGCTATTTCACTGCTGCTCCTTACTGAATTAAATGACTTGACGGGTATTGTTTTCATCCCATCTTACAGGCAAGGCTAGTGCTTCCACTCTCCAAGTAGCACTTGGATTTTAAGAGCTAGAAGACTCAAACCATGTTTCCAACATTAGGTATTAACTGCCCATCTGTGGTTAGGCGCCTGTTCCTTGAAGCAACATAATTCCTTTTGGTTTTGAATGAAATATCTGTGATTGCCACAGTCTGCTCTGTGATATCCAACAGTTATGTCTTCTATGGAAGACAGAGAACAGCATCATGCTCATACCTGCTCCAGGTAAGCAGAGCACTGAAGAACAACACTCACCTAGAGTATATACCACGGTTCCTGCCTTTTTTGTGTTACATGACAGAATGAACATGGTCCCCATGAAGCTTGGAGAGGACGACGTTGCACTGGAGATGATGGCTCACGGTTCAGAAATGGCTGCAGCTTCGAGCGGGCTCTCCCCTGCTGTCTGGTGCTTGCAGACCGAAGTGGAAATGAATGCAGGTCAGCTTGAACTTCTCTGTTTAACCAGTTACTGCCCATACATAGCTGCTTCATCTGCAGACTTAAAAACACAGAAGAACTTGCTTTCCAAACTAGTTGTGGTGTAGATGCAACTGCAAAGACACATTTTTGCCCACCGCAGTGTCCCTCAATGACAGGAGACACCATACAGCCTGGCTGCCTCCTACACTCCAGAGCCATGAGACAAGAGGACACTGGTGCTCTATGTGCTTGTTTGAGAGATGAGGTTTTCTTTTGAAACTTTGTTATGTTCCTGCAGCCTCAGGAAAGGATCCCCAGCCTAGCCTATGGATGCCCAGCCTAGCCTATGGATGCCCAGCCTAGCCTACTCTAGCCTATGGATGCCCAGCCTAGCCTATGGATGCCCAGCCTAGCCTACTCTAGCCTATGGATGCCTGTGCTCAAAC
>JANHGN010017199.1:205704-219110 GCA_024605025.1 Megaceryle maxima
CTAGCCTATGGATGCCCAGCCTAGCCTATGGATGCCCAGCCTAGCCTACTCTAGCCTATGGATGCCTGTGCTCAAACTTCTCCTAGGCTGCTTTTACGGTACCCTTTGTATAGGCACTGAACTTGCTCCTGCATCATGTTGAGTGCCTCCTCGGAGGTGCTGATAGCTCCCTTGTTGCACTGTCTGCAATGGGAGGAAAATGGTGCAGCCAGATGTTTATGGTGCCGTGAAAACCAACACCAGTAATGAGGTGGTGACATGAGCAGTGCAGTATCTGCATGGCTCCCAGGCTCTGCCTCCATCCTGCTGATCCATCATCACTTCCTCTCTGACGTGGCACTCCCCCAGCTCTGGGGGGAAATCCTCGTTGCAGTAATAAGGAACCAAGTACCAGCTTAGAGATGGAAGGTGCTAATTGTGGCACATCAGCAGCCAGAAGAAACAATTCCTCTAGGATCACACCCATTAATCTCCTGTGGCTGCTGGTCCGAGCGAGAGGCATTCCCTCCGTGGTGCTGACAGCTGCTAAGAAGACAGCAAAACACTGCAAGCGTGACCATTACCGCTGCCAGCCGGGAAACTGGGGAATCGCATCTCTGGCAGATCTCAGTCCCTGACATTTGCTTGTTGGATAAGCATGAGGGGATGTGCTGGAGTCCCCTGCAGGCAGGACATGGGATAAAATGGCTTTCCCTGCATGAATTGCTACACTGGTGAAAGGAGGGCTTGGTTACGCAGCACAGCTCTGAACGGGTCATCATTTCTGGCCCATAGAAACTCTGTGATGCTACCTCAAGGTCTGTTGACTGAATATTGATTGATCTTCTGCTGAAGATAGAAGTTAAGGAGTTATCACTATTTTGATTATCAGGTTGTTGGACCAGGGATATGCCTCAGCTGGGTATCTCAGTAGTGAAAATTTTCAAGGAAAGAGCTCTGCCTACTTGTCTTCATCCTGTCCTCACCACCTCAGCATCTGAACATCACAGAAGTGGTGGTTGGACAGGATTTCTGGAGGTTTCTAGTCCAATTTTCCATCAGCTGTTGGACTATTGCCCATGCTAGATCAAGGCACCCAAGGATGAGAACCCCTGGGGACAACGATGGCACAGCCCCTCCGGTAACCTGCTCAGGGATGCATCACATTCCAAGTGAAGAAGTTTCCCCTGATGCAAAAGATAAATATCCTATGCCACAACTTGTGGCTGTAGCACACTTAAAGAAGTAACCAAAGAAAGACCGAGATTTGGTCACCCAGCTGTGCTCGTGTATTTACTTGAAACTAAGGACCTCAGCCCCAGCTCTTGGGTACTCATCCCTGCACCTCCAGTGTTTCCACACTGACAGTGACCACAGCAGAAGTACACTGGAGACCTAACCCTACAGCCTGGCAGAAATTTGTCCCTTGGAAAACAGCAGTTTCCAATTCCATCCACGTTTCATGAACCCTTTTGGGGTCCAGTACCTCCCCTCCTCCAACCCCGGGGCCTGCTGTTGTTTCTTAAACCCATAACAACACTTGGGACTGTGTCAGTGCTTTTCCAAACTCTACCAGCAAACTGAAACCAGGGCTAATCTCTTCCTTTGCAAAACTTCCAGTTCGGAATATTCTGTCACAAGGAGCTGGTGATAAGTGAAGAAAAAGCCCAGACCGGTACGGCAGGTGCCAGGGCACATTATGGATGCAACAATAGTTCAGCCACAGTGGGCACAAATACAGCTACACGTCTGGCTGGAATCAGAACGCATTCCTCCCCTGTGCTGGCAGCTTACCTCTGTCTCCTTCTGCAAGACCCTGACTGACCTCAGTACCGAACGAGCCCCCATCCCATCTCCCTCTTTGGCTCTAGCCATCTATTATTTTGAGGCACAAATAGGCTGTCTTGTGCATCAGAGGCTCCAAAAAAGAAGAGGAACTCGCCACATCAGTCAAATTCCTGCACTTTTCGTTTTCTGAGTTGTAGCTGGGCAAACATCCACAGAGTCCAGTAGCTAGACAGTAAAAAGAAACAGGGAAGGAAAGAAGGGGGGGAAAAAGGACAGAAAAGTTATGAACTAAAATTATGGAGACTAAAGTCTCCATGAAGTGGGAAGGGGAATAGGAATTAAGAAGGAAGATGAGCGGACAAGAGAAACTT
The DNA here is from genome assembly GCA_024605025.1 of Megaceryle maxima. Classification (NCBI taxonomy): domain Eukaryota; kingdom Metazoa; phylum Chordata; class Aves; order Coraciiformes; family Cerylidae; genus Megaceryle; species Megaceryle maxima. Next base: position 207,843 of record JANHGN010017199.1, read on the forward strand.
TGAGAAAAGCAGCGCACAGTCTCTGCCTGGAGAGTTACCACAGATTGAGGTTTCACTATTAAAAAGGGAATCAATGGCTGGCCCCGAGCCTCACGCTGGCAGCCTCTGCTATTCTGATCTCAGGACCAGCATCTGTCAGCAATTTTCAAGAGGAACCATTAGGAATCACAACGTTTAACAGTTTGTCTTGGCCCCCTGGAATTTTACCACCCCCATCAGCTACTGAAAAAGAGCAGGGGGTTGGAAGGAGGAGAGGGGAGGAGAGTGGAAGAGAAGGAAGGGAAAACAAAATGGTACTTGTAAGATTTAATGCGTGCCTCCCCCTTTTCCCCTGCTTATATGCCACATCCGCAGAGGTGATATATAGATGGTGGTTTTGGCCTCATTCCTGTATGCTCTAACAACACAGATGCTGGTTCAGAGGAGAGCCCCGGCCTGGCTGGAAATTCCCCGTGAGCGGGCTCCAGGCCTCTCTGCTGGGGAGCCTTCCCGGAAGCAGAACAGACACAGAGATTTACAGCACTTTGCAAAGCAAATTGTTCCTGACACTCCTGACACAAGAGTGACTTCTGGGCATCTCGCACATAAACCCAACAGAAAGAGAGATGTAGCATTTCCCAGAAGTGGTTCAGTCACTTGGCTACCACCAGACAATTTATTCCAACTGTTCTTCTCTCCAGATCTCTAAATAGCGAACCACAAAAGGCAGCGTGGGGAGTGGGGAAAGGGAAGAGCAGTTTCTCAGAGCATTTTGGCAAGCCTGGCCATGTGCAGTGCTTGGTGGTCGGCTCTGGAGGGGACACCCGACAGTCACAATAAAAAGGTTTTTAAATAAAGTGTTCAAAGGGCTGGTTCTGCTTGGCACCGGTGAAACTGGTGAAACAAAACCGAATGAAGGAAAACAAATCATTGCAGTGAGGTTTGAATGCATTTTCTACAGTGCCAGTAACGTGAATCGAAACCTCTGTGCTGAAGGAGAGACTTACGTGGCAGCTAAAGGATGGGCTGTCACAGTGCTGAGAGATGCTGTACCCAGCAACTTACAAGGACAAGGATTCAGCACCCAGGCACCAAGTGCTACAGGGTTTTAAAAGCACACTGAAGACTGAATGGGATTTCAGGTCCAGATCTGAACTTTGAACTACTATGTAAGCTCAACAGAAGTTGCATACTTCCAAGGGGGGGAGATCTATTTGTGTCTAACAGGTTTATGCAGATAAACCTCACACTTTGGTTGTTCTGGTAGTTATGCAGCATAGCTGGAAGCATTTCCCCTCTGCACCTTCTGCTTTCCACAGAACTCAGCCTTTCTCTGCACTGCTGGAGCCAGCAATACCCAGAGACAGGCTGTATAGAGGACACACCAGCAGTCCTGGCCTGGTTCACACCCTGAGATGCCCATTTTATCTCCCCCTCAACCAAAGTTGGAGGTGGGATGGATTTTTTTTTACTCTAAATCAGATTATTAGGGAGTATCAGGAATGGTTGACTTTCTTCAATGACGTGGGACAAAGGCCAAGCCTCGGAGCTACACAGAGGTTTTATCTGACAAATTCCCTGAAGCTCTAGCACCCTTGTGCTCTCTCCTATGCCACGGGCTAGTTATGACCATTGATCTTGCACTATGTGATTTACATTTCATGGCTTTGGGAGGTATTTTGTGGTTTTTACAGTCTCAAAGACCAATCGAGACTTGGCAGACTGTGGAGAGAACAGACTTGTAAGAGTTAAGCCGAGCCTTCACAGTTGGACTTGATGATCTTAGAGGTGCTTTCCAATGTAAATGATTGCATGTTACAGCACTAGCTGTGAGCAGTGGAGGAGAGTCTGGGTTTTGATATGCCATCCCCACAGACCAGGGAACTGTACCTTGACTTCCTGTTCCACTGCAGCAATAAAACGTGTTTGCTCACAGACCTGCTGACGTTTTGGTGATATTCTCCTAGAAAATGGCTGAAGTTAAATACAGAGATTTGAAAAGCAGGAGGCCACGTTATCAGTGTAATCGCTTGATTTACTCCACAGAGTCCTACTGCAGGTTCCAGACCAGGCCCAGGACCCCTGTCTAGCATCTCTCTTGACCCCAGAAGAGGTGAACATCTTCAGCAGCTAGATGGGCAGGTTGAGCAAGAAGTGGAAGAAAGACTCAGGGGAAAGATGTTTCTCATCCCATGCTTAGTTTACAATGACTTAAAAACCTTCCAAACACGAATGCCAAATGAATTTTAAACCCTTCCAGAGAAGAACTAAATGAGTTTTGCAGACCCACTGGACACTTGAAGCATGTGCAAACACAATGTGACTTGCAACATTTTATAGCCTAAACTCTAGCAAACACCGTGTAACAAAATGCAGTTTATAGGTTTTTCACACCAGGTCAGGGTGACAGACAAGTGACATGGGCAGGTAAGTTTAATAGGACTAATATTTAGCAGTCAGCATAGTCTTGGCTACCAGATCTTGATTGTCTACACACAACATGTGGAGTCTAGCTGAGTTTTAGAAAAATATCTATGGGGAGTTAAACTAAGCTGGGCTACTTTCAACCTTGGACTAGACTACCACACGGAGAAGAGTGGAAGCTGTAGGTACCAGCCTGGTTTAGATTACTGAACAGGTAACCCCCTGTTTTATGTATTTGGTTTAGATTTGAAAGATTACACCAATTTTTATTACTTGGTTCTATCTCTATCTTCACAGTCAATTAGCTAAACAAGGTGTCTTTGAATCAATTTTTGGTAGCCTTTTTTTTTTCCTCTGATAAAAAAAAAACCAAACGACGTTTCCTGGCTAATATGACACGATTCAAGATTTTAGAAAGGAACAGAGGAATCCCAGCATTCGTTGTCACTTGACAGGGACAGGCTTCAATTAAGCATCTTATTAAAAGTATCTCCTCCTGCATTATATCAAGTCTCAGTGCTTTTGCTGGAAGTTAAAAATGTGCTCACATGCTGACCGCAGACTGGCAGGCCAAAGGTGATGGAGCTGTCAATAAAGCAAGCAGCACATGCTAGATTAGCTGCAAAGGAGACGGATCATGGAAACTCAAGAAGACTGTGGCAGCTTGGCTAGTATCTAGGAACACTTTAGATCCAAGCGTATTTGGACGTTTACTGGGGAAGCTATCTAGTACAAAATATTCTCAGAACCAGAGCCAACAACTTTTAAATTCATTCGATGCTTTTTCCATGTTTAATTTGCCATTAACTGCCTCAGTTCGTTGTCGATGCCCTTTTAGTTCTCTGTGGGTATTGCTGGCATCCCAGGCTCTTGTCACTGCTACAGTTGGAATGGTTTAAGTTATCTTTGAGAATCAAGCAGCCCATTTGGACACATGGAAAATCCAAGAATTAGAAAAGCAAATAATAATAATAACAATAATAATAAAAGGTCTTGAGTTTTCCAGCATAACTTTGTCTCCCCAAATATGTTTGAAAACCTTTGCAAAAGATTTGTATCACCAGAGAGATTGTTTTTCTAGACCAAACCCCTGCACGTGCTACAGTCTGTTCACTGATTGCCCTTGAACCAAACCCTCAGCCATCACAGACCACCTTGCGCTGAGGCAGGCAAGTAAAGCAACACTGTATTACACCAGGCAAACACTTGGTCCATCACATCCTTCCTCTGCAAACTAATCTGTTCAGACTGTTTAGATGTCATAAATGCCTGACGCCTCTGTCAGAAGTGGGCAATACCTGAAGTGTTTACAGTTCCCTTACCACATATAAACGTCTCTCTCCCTTCAGAGCTGTAAACGTTTGACACCTTCCAGCAACTCATCTCTGCGATCAACTCAGAACATTTCTGGGTAATGTTGTCATATTTCCTAAAGCAAAACAAGCAATTCAGAGCAGCAGATAAATTAATTCACTTTGGAAGCTTGAGGATGTCTGGATTTCAACACAGCAACACATATTAGTGTGAGCCCAGGGATTACGTGACTGCATCCAACGTTCCTTGCTGGGTTTAATAACCGAGTGATTTCCTTGGGATTTCTTTAACTTTCCTTTCTCACAACCACTTAATGGGAATTTTGTTATGAAATAGACCTTTCTCTGGTTCTGTGAGTTTGAAACAGAGACTTGCAAGAACAGAAACAAACTTAAACCAGAAGTCAGCAGATGGAAGATGTATTTTTACATACATGCCGAGTCGCTGCGAGAAATCCAGGAAAAGCAGGTGTATCTCTCTTCATGAGCATTCAAGTAAATGATAACTGTGCTCTGGAACTAAAGGAGTGTTCCCTGTGGCTGCAAACGATGCCTTCAGAGTGTCATGAGCTGAGATTTTGACCTCCCTGTATCACTAAGACCAAACATTTATTTGAGCTTACGGAAATTAAGCTCCAGAATGCCACCAGAAATCAGAGATGTGGGTTAAGTCTGATGTGATATTTCTATCCCATTTAAACTTCTATTTGAAGCTCATTGTCTCAACCTGTGAGCACTGCTAAAGGTTTCAAAGAGCATATTCCATGTCCCATGCCAGATACCAGTGAATTGCGGTGGGAAGATCCTCTCATTTCACATCTCAAGTAGAGGAGGATGAAAAGAGCAGGATATTGGGACTGATGGGTAAGGAGAAAGGAACTTGTGCTTTACCCACAAAATGTGTGCAGTGGTGGCAGTTGTCTGGCATCTTCCAGTCCTGCTTCAACTACAGGTTTTAGCTGTCTGAGAGAACTAAGGCCAAGTCAGTCCAAGCTGTGAGTACTCTTCTCTGCAACTCCTCTGTTGGTGAATGGTGCCAATACCACCGGTGAGCTTTAGGGAGAGGTTTTGGCATATATCCATCAAGAACTAGCCTCACATCACTGAGAGCAGCTGGAGTGCTAACTGCTATCTGTTCAAGTGGCTCAAGTGGTCCAAAGCACAGCAAGAACATCCACAGGACACTGCAAAACTTCAGCCTGTTCTTTTTGAACCAAAACAAAGCTATGAAGATGCTCTTGTTGCCTTTAATATCAGTTTTGAGGCTAAACAGCCCAAAACACAAGCAAAACTGCACAAATCTCTTCTTTTACTGGGAAAATAACCAAAAAGTGGGTGGAGAGGACGTGCTTAACCTCCTGTCCTGGTATGCCTTTTGTGCTCTCCATTTCTGCACAATGACTCCCTGCTCACCATCCATCCAGGCCTTTACTATACTGTGGTGTCTAAAAAACAGACATAAATTGTCATTCTTATTATTTAAAAGGAGGTCACGGTTTCCCTGCTGGGGTCACAAAGACAAGCATGGCTAAGAAAACATGTACAGCTCTAGCTTCAGACATGGGTCTGAACTGAATGAACTGGGAGTGCAGAGTGGTCTTGGCCAAAGTCAACCAAGACAAGGAGGAGGGAAGGAATGTATGAGAGCCTGGAAAAGTTTAGTTGGATGGAGCTTAAGAGCCCAGAACATGCTGGGGATGCAAAGACTGGGATGATTTATACATCAGAGAGATGACAGTTAAAGCTTCAATTTTATCCTTTCAATCCTTTTTGCCGTTCTCATGACAAACATTAGCACTAAACGAGTCTCAGCAAAACACCTTATTTTGAAGCTGCCTTAAAGAGTACGGCCCAGACCAGCGCCCAGACTTATACTGCTCAGTTTCTGAGAACTGCCCACCATACTTTTGGGCCACCGCAGCAGAGAGGAAGAGGAGGACACTGCCTTGTCAGCGTACCCTCACCTCTGAGATGCTGCCAGCACCTACACAGGCATTTCTTGGAAGCAGAGAATGCCACAGCACAACTGCTTGTACCCAAGACTGTCATTACAGAAATCCACTAGCAGCCTGCTGGCAGCTAAGAACACAAACCAAAAATTGCAGGCTTTAATTTGCATCAGAGGGTTTTGATGAAACATCAAAACTGACTGATTTCTGCAGAGGTGGAAGCTAAAGATAGATCTGAGCAGACTATCAAAACCAGCAGCGCTGGGTTAGAGAGCCTGGCAGTGTGGAGAAGGGTGTAACGATGGGGAAACCTCCTTCCAGAGAGAGACACGGGAAACGGGACAGGAGGTGGTTGTATAGGAGTTCTCAATCACTTCAGATACTCCTCTCTCAGAACTCCCATACTCCATAAGCCTCTAAGAAAAACTTTCCATGAAATCTTTCGGACTGTGGTGCTGAAGGATCTCATAACACCACTGGTTTCAGAGGAAGTGGCCTCAGAGAGCCACAGTCCTTGTGAAATGGAGTATCAGCAGCAGCTCCCTCCAAAGGAAGAAATGGAAGAGGACAGTGGAAAAAGTTGCCTATAGAATGACTAAAATAGACTAAAATAATAACGGTCTTACTGTAAAAGAGAATGGAAAGGAAAATCTGCAAGTCAATGAGAGAATTCACACGTATAAATAGAAAAAGGCAGATGTTAATGAGTCACTGGTCGCTCAGAGAAATAAGCCTTTTGCCTTTTCTTTGAGTCACTGGCACATCCTGCAACAGCAACCTCTTGACATGAACCATTTTAACAATTCATTACTCACACAGCCTTCCAGCCGTTTAAAAGCTCCGTGAAGGATTGAAAACCATGACATCATCTCTTCTCCATGCTATTCCCTACCTGAAACACACACTGCCTGCTGGGGGAGGGGGTTAGCACTTGTGCATGAGCAGGAAGAAACAGAGGCTGCAAGACAGGTTTTGGGCTCACAAGCAGACAAGGATTTCCCCACTTGAAGTCCTTGGTGGGTGCCCTGGGACTGTGATTCTTTATGCTCAGTACAGACCCTACAGCATTCATCAGTCACCGGCAAAAATTGCCTAGGCTACAGAAACCTCTAGAAAAGTGTGAAGGTCTTGTTAACTCCACCATTAAATCCCAGCTCCTCGCTTTAAATCCACTGCAGTAGTTCTCAATAAAGCCATGGAAAATATGTTTCTCAGTGGTATGCAAACAGGCACCCAGAGGTGCTCTGGGGTCCAGGATAGGAAGCTGAAGAGATGACATAACAGGGGAGGGGAGAAGCACTAGGAGATAACACGAAACTTCACAAAGTGCTTACCAACTTCCAGGCGTGGTGGTCTGGCCTAGCAGTTTGATGGTAAATCCTTGATCCGTAGACTAAAATGTTACATCTGTAGAGTTATTGGGGGGGGCTATTTTTATTTTTTATTTTTTTAAGGATTATTTCAGGCTGCAGGATGAATTACGTATAGCATGTGGAGCACAGAACACACTGTATATTGGGCTGGATAAAGAGGCATTTAAAGAATGCAGCTAGGAGAAGTAACTTATTGAAATCATGTGTTATTTTTAGATGGTATATTTGCAGCCAGCTTCCATAGGCTTCACTCCCTTATATTTTAGTCTGGTTATCAGAGGCTACCTCAAGGTTCTTCTGTCTGCCAGGTTTCTGTGTGTTTCCCTCAGCAGCTTGCTATAAAGGACAGTCAGTCCTAAGGCATCTTTGGACTACAACTATGGATTTAACCTCAAACCAATGTAATTTTTCTTTCAGTGCTTTTTCCTACCCTGCAATCATGCTTAGCTCCTTTCCCAGGACCATGCTGCAGTGATGCCAGAGAGGAGCAGTTTCTGACTCGCAAGGGCAGGCGATGGCAGTGGTGCCTACTAGCTCTAGTAGCTGCATAGTGGTAGCTCTCCTATTGCCCTCATCCAGACTGTAGGAAAAAGCCACTAACACTTAAGTCAGAACCATAATCGAATCCTGAACACAGGTCCTCAATTTAGGACCATCTCTGTCCTAGAAGGCACGATTCTTTTTTATGTTGTTGTTATGAAAGTTGGACATATGCTTTGGAAAGGAGAGGGCTTCAATCTCCAGGATTGCTGAAATGAGGCACTTCTGGCATGAACTGATCAGTGTTGCTTTGTACAGTGAAGTAGTAACGGCTCCTTTCTGTCACACAGTTGGGTCTGCTTATGGAGAATAAGTACTGGGTGAAAGAAAAGGTGACTTGAAAAAGTGAAATGGAAAACCTAGTTATATTTCTGTCTGTGCAGTGAGAAGGATGAAGGTCACTTGTGGGACATCTTGGGCAAAGATGTCGTTTGGACATCTATCACAGAATGCAATGTTATGATTGCCATTTCAGAAAAGGGTGTCTCTAAGGTTAGGTGGAAATTTACAGGAAAGATCTGGATCCTCTGTAAAAGACTCTAGAAGAAAACATGAGACAGAAGTTGGGCAAGAGGTTCTTTCCATCTCAGAACTGCACCCAAACTAGTTCTGGCATTTACAGTATATGAACAATTTAACCCAGAGAAAAGGGTCTTCTCCCAACAGACTTTTTCAGGCAGAGAAAGTTAATTGTTTCTAAAGTTAGCACTTAGTTACTCCCTCCTACAAACTGACAAACATCAGCCCAGACTTGTAATTGCTTTCAAACTTTAGCCAGCTGCCTTGGGGAAGAGCTTGGAAGACCATAAATACTGGATGACAAAATAATGGAATGGATTCCAGCTCCTACGCAAAGGAACATGTTGGGTAAGATCTCCCCGTGACTTGGTTCTGACTAGAAATGAGTTCTCTTCTGATTTTTCAAGTGATTCTCATCCTTGGGCACTGAAGAAAACAGAATAGGTTGGAAACCTGGTGAATAAAAGGCAAACATCTCCCAGGGTCTGGGGGGAATCAAACACATCTTCCCAGTCAGCTTGCTTGGAATGTAGAGGCTCAGCCTTTGCAGACTCTACAGCTGACCGAATGTGGGCATTCACTGTACTCAGCAGGAGCCAGAAATTCAGGGAAGACCAAGCCTCACTGCAGTAGACACCGTATGTGACAGTCACATACCTGCATTTAAACATCTAACAGTCTACATGTGAAACAAACAAATGAGACAAAAAAAGAAAGGGAGAAAGAAGGAATGAAAGACAAATGAAGTTGAGATAGAAACAATTTCCCCAAAGGTTAGGTCTTCACCCTAAGTCCTCCCTCCCTCCATTCTTATCAAGTATAATTTTGCACAGAAGGATGGAGCTGAAACTGTGACCCATACAACAAAGCCTTGTGTAAGTCACTGGTATTCTCTGCCTTACTAAGCTGAAAACAGAAAGCATTCTACCAGACCACATCATCTTCTAAATTGAATCAGCATCTAGAAATTGCAGGTTTCACCACAGGTCAAACCACTTGTGAAGCTGGATATTTTGAACATCGAAATACAAGCACAAGCAAACCAGAAAGGTTTTGTATGTAAATGTGTCTGGAATACCTGGTTACAAAAGCAGCTGTACAAACACCATGGCTGGGAGGTGGAAAGCAGTATCTGCTTCTTAAAGTACTCTGGAGACAAAATTCTCCATGACAGTATTGTCTCCAACAAATATCTATTGTCCATGGAATGAATAGATTGCAGGAGGGACAAGCAGTAAGACACAATTTTGACTTCTAGGTAACTGCATAGACTGTGCATTTGAAAACCATTTATTTGCTAAACAGGAATAAGCCAAAGGTCTATGATGTGCTGTTTGTGGGAAAATGTCCAAGTCAGCTCAAACACCTTAATAACAGTCTCAAAAAAGAGCATTATTTTTGCATTAATTGCTGCAGAAGAGGTTATCTCTAGGCCAGTATGAAACTGAACCTCCTGGGCTGGCCAATCTTTTATTAATACCTAGTGACCTGCCACTTCTGCAAACAGGCAGAGCTTTTGGTTTCCAGGACTAGTCTGGCACCTTTGAGGTTACCCGAGTGCAAAGCCAACAAAATTTCCTTCCTGGATTTGCTGCTGTTGCCTTTCCTTTGAACAAGGGAGAGCCCGAGGCTGCTAAGTGGTGACCCACAGATGTGGCTGAAAGCAAGGATTGTCATCTCCAAGCTGCCTGCAATTGAACTGCTATTTGAGTTAAAGCAGAACTGTAGCAAACCTGAGTTTGATTTAAGGTTATCAGTGAGACCATCTACCACAGTAACTGGTGAGTTATTAAACAGAGTAATTCCTTCATTGTTAGAACAACGTATACAATTTCGGTCTGGTCTTGCCTAATTGTGATTGCTACTGACTGGCAGTTACAAACCCAACAATAAACAGCTTCCCTGAAGAGCTCTTCAGGCTCTGTTCCCCCACCAGTCGAGTGTTCTCCTTTCAGTTTCCATGGCCACCACTATCTCTTGAAATAAATGCAACTGACCATTGCTTTCCCAGACAGGAGCCAAAACACTAAAGAAAGAAAGAGGTGGGTTAGTTGTTGGTTTAGATGCCCAGGAATAAAACCATCCCACGAGCAGACAGCAAAGTAACATAAGAGTTAGAGGTGAGCGGGTGGCTGGCGTTACACACATGGACCCAGGCATTTCAAGACACAGAACCATAGTGAGTATTTTTACCTTTCTGCCTGACTGTTTTGATATCCAGGGTCTTCAAACCGAGTATGAAGAAGACTCATAGTGCCCTTTGCTGGTTAAGAATGAGACAGAAAACTCAAAGAAGCTTATTCATATCCTACCAAAAAGATACATCTATCCAATTGCTGTGCTTAACCAGGATACCTCCTCAAAGCTCCTGACATTCTTCTAGCTCTGACATGGCCACTCACTTCTCCCTCCCCACTCCAAGTTACTTCATTCATGTTAAAAAAAAAAAAACCAACCCCAAACTAGACATGTCCTGCACTGAGTTAGTGCTGTGTAACAATAGGAACTTTAAGACTCCTGCTTCATTTCTAGGAAGACTCAAATGCTACATTTGCTGGAAAAGAAAAGATGATCTCATAGCTCTGGCAATTGGATACAGACATAGACTGGATATCAGGGTCTACCACCAAGTACCCTGCTAAGCTAAGTCATTCCAGCCAGGTGGCCACTTCTTGCACGTTCCTTGCTTGACCTGGGCCCCAGGAGCCTGATGTGCCAAAGCCTTTGGTACTCACAGCTACGCTGAACTCAGTGAGAGCTGGGAACAACTGCAGAGCTCTAGACTGCAGAGTGCTCTGAAAAATATCAGCCACTGCAGATCTCTTAATAAGCACCCAGAAGTTACTGGTTAGTTAAGTCCCATGTTGCTATTTCCCCATCAGTCCCACTGTAACCAACCATACTGGAAATGATTACAAGAGGGTGTTACAAACCCTAAAATGCTGTAGTGATGGGGACAACAGGAAAAAAAACAACATAAAAACTCAGAAGGGACTTGAATATTATCTAGTAAATAAAGCATGTGATCTAAACAATAAGAAAAGTAGTTGCTTATCCTCATCATGAGAAGTACCGAGTCACATGGGGAAAAAAGTAATCAGCGAGAGGAGAGGAGAGGAGAGGAGAGGAGAGGAGAGGAGAGGAGAGGAGAGGAGAGGAGAGGAGAGGAGA